>JALJCO010009556.1:0-65157 GCA_023101725.1 Atherinomorus stipes | reverse complement strand
TAAAACGGTGAAAGTTGCAGCTTCGAAGTTGTGCTGCGTTCATATCGGCTGGGAAATAACAGTCTTAGCATCAGCCGAACAGGGATAACTACCATGTGAGCTTCGTTAGAAAGTCAATAATGAAATCGATATTTCAACAAAACTTTGGGGAGCTTCAGTTCTTCTAGAATAGACCAGACCAGGTCCTGGTCTCTGGTCTCTGGTAGAGAGTAGGTCTAACACTTCTGTGTGTCTGATTATAAGTTTTTACTGCGTTTTCCGACCTGCGCTCAGTCTGCAGCGTTGATGGAGGGCACAGATACGCACATGTGCATGTACTTACCTCTGTTTGACCAATCAGTTTTCTTTTATGATGATGATGATTATTATTATTTATGGTTGAAATCGATCAACAATGAATCATGTTGTCCGTCCACCTTTTCTTCTTTACATCACTGTTGATCTTCAGTTTCCCTCCATCCATCAAACACAGCAGGGGGTAAAGGGGGGGTGGCGCGTTACAGTTGATTAAAGATGGTTAATAAAAGGAATTAACAAGATGTTCATAAAAGACCCGTAATGTTATTATTAAATCCGAGTTGTGTTATTTTTCCAGGGGGGTTATATTACCTGGAACTGCCCGTGGAAATTACGCCATTGGTGGAACAGATGAAGACGCTGATTCTTCATAAAGAATATCAGCAGGGGGCAGAGGAGCAACACTCCTGCTCTAAAAGGGGAGGAGGAGGTAAAGGGGGGTGGGATCCTGAAGTTGGAGCTATTTCGAGTCTCGGACACGCGTCAGTTTCCTGCTGATTTTACTGGACTTTTCCTTCTGAAAGTCATCAGCAGCTGTTGGAGAAGATGAAGCTGATCACCACCAGCTCTCATCTCGCTGTCAGGAAGTGGAAAAGTTGAACGCTCCTTTTTCCTTCCAGAGAGCAGCAGCATCGCCGTCGTTTTCCATCGTTCGTGGGACTGGAAGTCTGTGAAATGGCTGCAGTGGCATCCGCATGTGTGCTTCTGTTTGTCGGCTTCTTCTGGCTGATGTCTGCCGGTGAGTTTCAGTGATGGGGGGTTAGCAGCGTAAACGGCATAACCAGCGTCAGTACCGAGGTAACAGAACTAGTTAAGTTCGTCGTTATAGCACCGTTACCGCCGGGAAAAGTGCACGCACATGTCCCTGTGTTGGATCTCTGGCAGCGGTTTTTGTGCAAAGATTGTCTATTTGTGACAGACATCACACTCTAACACCCTGCACTTTTTTCAAATGGCCGTTTTGGCCCCCCCTCACTACTAATTTTACCGAGCTGTTTGTAAACGCACCCATGCAAACGCAGGTAGGTGTGTTTCATTAAAAAAGTCCATATATGGAGGAAGAAAGCGGAGCTGTGCTGAACGGGGGGGGGGGCTTAGAAAAGTTCAGCAAACCAATCAGAACCAGGAAAACTTGCAGGATTTTCACCAAACAAACAGTTGACGCTGTTCCACGTTGCCAGCTAATGACGTCAGACCAGTACGTCATGGACTGTTGTCTCTTACAGGGTAGCTAAGAATAAAGCCAGTCCTCTTACGTTTCGGTGCAGAACTTGTGAACATTATTGCTTTTTCATACATTTAAAAAGAAATCTTTATTACCACAATAGATGGAGCCGCGGTCTGGTGCTGACCCGGTCTCTAGACCTGCTGCTGATAGATGAAATATACTGCAACTTGGTATAAAGAAGTCTATCTTGCAGTAATCTGCTGATTCTTCGAGCTGCATCAGTGGAATAAGTGGTTTTGGTGGTTCTATGTAATGTTTTGCATTTCACAAAGGTCAGGTTTCTTGGAGTGTGTGGACCCTGAGATCAGACACATCTTATGTCGCTGCTATTGTATGTGGGAATTTCTCGCATTATTATTATTATTTTTATTTTTATTTATTTTATTTCGAACATAATTATTAAGATATAAAGGATAAAAGATGAATTGAATCAAAAAAGTAAAGAGGATCAACAAATAAACAGACAAAGCATTGAAAATAAAATAAAAAAACAACACAATTAGCTTAATAGCATCAACAAAGTCTGCTTTTCCTCTCTCTTCTCCCATTTCTCTCATGTGTCTCTCACCTATTTACCATTAACCATTTAGTCAGAAAATTATAAGGGCGAGGTTGGTGATGTCATATGTGATACCCACAGTCCCTCCGTGAATTTCAGACCCTGGTTGTTATTAAAAAAGGGGTTAAATAGAATATGCAGATGTGATTTTATGCCTTCAAACTGATCCCCCCGCCTGCGGATCCGGCTGTGCCTCCCCCAGTATGGTGTCTCTGGCGTCTGATGTCGCAGCGCCTCTCTGATGTGTCTCGTTTCCTGTCTCTTCCAGCTGACGTGGACGGGATCGCTGGCCTTGGACAGACCGTCTCGCTGCCATGTCGAGCTTCCACCAGCGCCCCCGTCGTAGCTGTGATGTGGACCAGACCTGACCTGGGGTCTTATGTCCTGGTCCACCGTGACGATCAGTTTTTCCCAGACGTGCAGCATCCGTCTTACAGGAACCGAGCGGTCCTGGATGGAGACAGGATAAAGGATGGAGACGCGTCTCTGGTTCTGCGGAACCTGAAGCAGGACGATTATGGAAGATACGAGTCCAGGATCTACACGGCTGGGACGGACCAGAGTCCTGGACCCGTGCTGGAGGCCACATGCATCATCAACCTTCAGCCAAGTGAGTTGACCAGTCTGTCCCCGCTAAGACCAGCATCTTCACAGACCAGACCGCTTTAACATCTGCTTCCTGTCCACAGGAAAACCTGCAGGGACCTCCAAGTCCTACAAGTGGGCAGTTTGGGCTGCAGGAATTCTCATCACCGTTATTTCTCTTTGTTCATACAAGCTGCTGAAGACAAAACTCAAGTCAGGTCCTGGTGAGTTCCACAGGATTTAATCCAGATCCGGATCATCAGTCCTCAGATTAACCTCATCCAGGTTCCTCATTTCCTTCTAGATCCTAAGAACGTCGCACTGGACCCAGAAGAGGAGGACGAGGATCTGCGTCGGAGGAAGACTGGCTGTGTGGAGGTTTAATACAGATGTGGGCATGAAAAAGTTCCCGTTTCTGCCGACTGCCAGCCACTTACCAGCCACTTGTCTGCTAATTCAATCGCACAGAGAAACGTCTGTGTGCCCAGGGGAAACGAATTCAGAACATAAATGAATGCCTGGAACAAGGACGTTTCCACACCGACAAATCGTTCAGCTAGTGATAGTGCAATATCTAAGCTACTCTGTAAAAAAAAAAACATGTAAAAAAAACTGTAATATTCCGGCAGCTGGGGCGCCAGAAAAATAGCATAAAGTTACAAAGAAAAACTTTCTCATAAAAATACAGTAATTTTCCATCATAAAAATACAGTTTATAACTTTGCTTTTACATTAAATCTTTGTTTTATTTTTGCAGTTTAATGTTTAATGAAGGATGTTAAGATGTATAATAATGAGAAAATCACGCAGACCTACAATAAAAACTGTCAGAATACAGAAAATCAAGGGGTAATATCACTGCTGCCAACTCTGCAAGGAGATAAATCACCATTGGCTGGTCCAAATTCCACCACTGCTGCATTAGTTCTTACTCTTAATGCTATTTTACACATGCTAAGTTTGCTCTAGAGTAAATTTAAAGTCAGTGATAGAACAACAACACAAATAACAATTAGATTATGTTGATTCTGTCTTGAACATCATGCATATTGGTGGCGATTTTATCTCCTTGCACTTTCCTTCACATTCATGGAGCAACTTTAACATCCAAACTTAACAGAATCTCTCAACAACTTCTCCTGAATGTGAACATAACAAAGGCCGTAAACACTTTACTCAAATTTAGAGGATGACAATCATAAAAGGATCATTTCCAGTTGGATTTGCTTTTCCCATGAGCCTTTGTGGACCAGATATGCTGAGTTGTGAAAATAGCCACGCCCCCTTTGTTGTTCATGCATGCTGAAGCTGAAACAAGTTAATAAATTTAGTTTGAGTGAAAGTAAAAACTTGTTTCAGATTAAAGAGAGGGGTTTTTAAGTTGATTTGACTAAAATAATAATAATCCCCAAACCAAAATAATTAAGTTAGATTAATGTAAAGAAGTCTTTAATAATAACTACAGCCCAGATACTCTTTTTAAAGTGTAGATACATGAAATTACCAAAAACATTTTTCTTTTGCTATGAAGAAATACTATCAGAAAATACATTGAAAATATATTTTAATATTATTTTATGTGAAATGAAACAGCATCTTCTTTAAAAAATGGAAACTTCATGTCTTTTAACGGTTACAGGCTTTTCATGTTGTTTCATGTGAGACCTATAAATTCACAGCCTATTTCCATAATTTCATCGTTATTATTCCGTATTTTTAAAAAAACTGGGAAAAAATGTAAAATATCAAAGAAAAAATCTGTGATATTACAGTTTGTTTTTTTTTTTTTAACAGTGTAGCTCATCGGGTAGTAGCAACAAAAGCAACTTATTTCATGTAAAACCACTGAGGACGAGACATTACATTAGGGCTGGGCGATATATTCGATATGAAAAATATATTGATATATTTTTAAATGACATATGGAATTGGACCATATTGCACATATTGAGATATAGAGTTCAATGTTTGTTTGTTTTGTCTTTTATATAAATGGTTACCTCACTAGGGTTCATTACATTTAATTCTGTGTTCCTTACTTGCATCGGGGAGTATTATTACATACAGTATTATACAGTACTGATGTTGTACGTATGTACATTTTATCATTCTTTGAATATCTGAGCATTATTTCATCCGGTCGGTTTTAATTAAACTACTTGTCATATTTGGCTGTGACTGTTAAAAATATTTGCTCTCACTTTGCAATAAAAATATCGGGATATATATCGCATATCGATATTCAGCCTAAATATATTGAGATTTGACTTTTGGTCCATATCGCTCAGACCTACTTTTACATGCATATCTACAATCTCTAGATTGTGTTACCATGGAGCCTTGAGGTTTGTCACCTGTTGCAGATTCCTCACCCAACACTGTACTTTATCCTCTAGAGTTGAATGTCTGTGTGTCGCCTCACACTGGACAACATGGGGTCCATGTTGTCCTGTTTATCTACTGTTTGTTATATGTAATGTGTTGCATTGTCTTCTCAAGTGTAACCAGGCTCCCCGCATAAGCTTAGCGTAAGAGAGCTTCCATGGGAGACCTGATTCACACACACCATTTAGGCTACCTAGCTCTTAATAATGGTGGCATTTTTTAATGTGTGTTGTTATAATGTGTTTTTATGCGTGTGTGAACAGTATTCTTTTATAGACAAAGCCATTCTATGTATGCTGCTATATCTCAAGAGTCCAGAATGTCGACTCTGTACGTTCCAATGACTGTCATAAGCTTTACTTTCTCAAAGTTCGTACTGAACTCAGCAAGCACTCCTTTTTGCATTTTGCACCTTCTGTTTGAAATTCATCACCGAGCACTCTGAAGCTGCAGGATTCAGTTTCTCTTGGAACATTTGAAAAGCTTGGAAGAGAATTAGCCTCATATCTTTCTTACTCTTGCACCACATGATTGTCCCAAATTCAACTCTATTGTTCTCATTGCAGTTTGTATATTTTATTTGTTGTATGATTGGTGTTTTGTTGTGTACAGAGGAGGATTAAGACCACTGAAGAAAAATTAATTAATTAAATTCAGAGCATTAAAAAAAAAAAATCCTTTTTTTTTCCAGTTTGCGTGGTGTTTCACTTGGTTTTCCCACAGTGTGATGTCCTTAAACGCACCACTTCCTCCTTTCTACTTCCAGCTGCCTGTGATTAGTGACGTGTAAAAGCTGCGCACGCCAAAGATCCTACAAGTCGTTGTGGGGGAGAGCGGAAATGGGAGACATCTGGTCGTAGGCTCGGGCTTTTTTCCCCCCACTGACTTTTTTTGACAAGTTGAAGAACAGATAAAACAAGTTGTGTCTCATCTCAAGCTTGCAGACTGCGAAGTGTGGATTCATGGGCTGCATACGTCACGGCAGCGCGTCAAGTCCTGTCCCGTGTCAAAAACGTCCGGAGGATCCTCCAAACCCGCACTCCATTTCCCATCATACATCGCATGTATCCTTTGTGGCCTGTGAACAATAAACCTACAAAAGGGTTTAAATACAATAAAGGAAAATAAGAGATTTCGTGTAGGCTACAATATACAATAAATTATAGTTACAAAACGATATAAACACAAAGTTAATCATCATGACTGGGCTTAAAGTAAGGGCGTAGAATTGGATAGGGACGGTAGGGACCAATATTCCTCCGCTACTGTGTCGTCACTATCAATCATAGACTGTAAATATCCATACAACCCGCTGTCCACAGTGTTTAGTTAGTAATTGTGGCATACAATGGGTTAAATGTCGGTCTTCGCTAGAAGTCCCGCCTCTAACCTAAATATCGCTCTCTGATTGGCTGCTGGGTTCTCGCTAACTTACATGTGATTGGCTGTCTCCGCTGTCACTCCACCTGCTTTAAAAGCCGAAGCGCTAAAAACAGCTTAGCGTCTCTGACTGTTAACGTCTCGCTGCCTTTGCGCACTTCATGCAGCTGCCATTTGAGAAGGATGAGAGGCATGTGGAAGCTGACAACACGTTTGGCATTTGTTCTGCCTAGGTCACGTAAGTTAGATGATTTTACAGGTGTCATTTACATTTTATGTCTGCGTGTGTGTGCAGTATAGGATTTGAAGGATGTCGAAAAGAAAACGGGATATAAGAGACTTCTTTAGGATTCAAAGTGTAAGTTACCTAAAGGAGGAGGTTCAACAATACAGATATAGAATTAAAAGAGAATATGCCAAAGAGACACACTTTTTAAAAGTTATTTTTATTCTTATTTTCATGTATTTGTGTAGAAAAGAGCAACTTTTTAAAAACACAAAAATAAAATTGTGTTGGAAATGCAATGAAACCTGATTCTAGATGATCATGTCATTTTATGTATCCATATTTTTGGGGAATAAATTACAGGTACAGTAATAATAGTGTGAAAGTAAAACCTTTTTTTGCTCAGGCAATCACTTCACCATCAAACTCTATTATCGCTCTATCCCTAATATTTTTTTTAATGCATCAACATATTTTTGTAAGGTGACAGACAGCAGAGAGGCTGGAGGAGATAGGAAAGAAGGAGAAGCTGAAAAAGAGGCTGAAGACTCACAGGTGAGGTTAAATAATGCAGGATGTGTTAGCCATGAGAGTCAGCATTATGACGGATCAAATCAAATGTATTTATAAAGCTCTTTTCATGCAAAGCAACTAGAGATGGGCATTAGTTTCATCTTTTTGATCGATCGTAAGGAGTAATGATGGGAACTCTTCAAAAATCCCTCCTTTTCGTTCATTTGTTACTTTAACCTGTAACATCTGCATTATATTGCTAATGCAAAAAACTAACTTTCAAGAGTGCTGCCTTGGAGCACTTTTGTGTCCCCACCAATTTCAAAATGAAACCTACTCCCTTGGTTTAAATACAATAAAGGAAAATAAGAGATTTCGTGTAGGCTACAATATACAATAAATTATAGTTACAAAGCAATATTAACACAATGTTAGTCATCATGACTGGGCTTAAAGTAAGGGAAATATTAAAACAGAAGGATAGGAGACTTTTTTAACAGATCTTTTTACAGATTTTTACAATTTTAAAGTGAGAAATATTGTAAAAATCAAAACAGGCAAAGTTTGGTATTAAGTTTTATCCCACAGAAGATGGAGGGAAGTTGCAGAGCTACGAATTTTATTTATAATATTTTGGTTATATTCGAAAATATTATTATGCGTATTATACATATATATTCAAAAATTTATTCTGTTTCAACATTCCAAAGCTTTCTGACCATTGAGGGGAACATGAGCGAGTGACACATGCATAAATTACGAATAGTCGTCCATACCCTTACAAAGGGTTCTTACAGGTACCATAAGGGTGCACCCATGAGGACAAGCCAAAGAACCTACACTAGTTGACGGCAGCAATTGTTCCTTTATTTCCCCTTTTTATATTTTCATCCAATCATCAGCAGAATAAGAGGAAATGCTCTGCTTCCCTGTTCTGTTTCATTACCCTTTTCTACAGACTGACCACAGCTTTGACAGCTTTTCTGAGCTCTAAAACCAATAAATCAGGACTCTCCGCACACCATCCAGCGATCAAGATGTTCGATCAAGAGCTCCACAGAAAGGAGACAGCTAACCAATGAAGATGGGAAAAACTGAAGCTTTTGTTTTTATTACAGTTTTATTTCGTAAGCAAACAAACGTTTTGGCGTTTGTCAACACAAGATGTGTTTAACAAGGTTTAACAAGGTAAAATCTGCAGTTACTTGTAGTGATTCATGTGAGGTGATTCTAGGATCGGAGATTTAGGACTAGATTAAGTATCAGAAACGCCTGTTGGACTTTAACCCAGAACACAGAGAGGATTGTGTTTAAATCAGACTCATGACTATCTTCTGAGCGTGGATTTAAAAGGATAAACAGGATTGATCCTCTTGGATCTATTGACACATGACATGGTGAGTAAGAGTTCTTAATTAAATTTTGTGTTTATTGAGGAGGGCCAGCCTCTTAAAGAAAAAAAAGACGATAAATGGTTTTGTAAAGTATTTCTATTTAAATCATTTATGATACTTCCTCTCTGCTGAGTTGCGACTGTCACAGACGATGATCCAGCTGCATCAAAGTAGTCACCAGTTGACTATTTTTATCTATTCCAGAGATATAACGAAGGGTATTAAAGAGCACTAAGTCTGATTTGACTTATGTTGCTTCTGTGCACACAAAATGTTCGTGGTATAAGATGAAAACTGATGACGTGTTTCTGCCTTCACCCGGAAATTCGTTGTGTTATCGTGAGACGGAAGATGGCTTCCTACTTTGTGAAAATCGTGCTGCTCTTAAATGTTGCTCATCTGGTCCTGGCTGGTGAGTGCTACCTGGTTAGCAATGCCTTGTTAGCATTAGTTGCAGTTAAACTCGTGTCTGTACCTGTGGAGACAGAAAATAACGAATATGACTGACAAACACACGCTAGTGAGGGTGTACGCTTGCAGGAAATGGCGTCGACTCGAGTCTGGGCTGCTGTTAGCTACTGTTGTAGCTTAGATTAGCATGGATTAGGATGAGAGGAAATGTCTGCAAAGTTTAAATGACTCACATGAACTGTAATTGTTGCTCAATTCGTGTTTGCGGCAGCAGGAGAGTGTTTGGATGCAGGCAGCGTAAAGCAGGAAGTGGTGTTGAGTCAGGGCTCGTGTTACGTTGGGAGGGCATCATTAGCAATGATCAATACCGATGCCTTCACGTCAATCGTGGTTCCTTAGCAATACGCTTCTCGGTACCAGTTTCATGGAACCAACTTGTGAAATACTGTTGTTGTTTGCTGGGTTTTCACTCGTCTGGCCAAAGTCTTCGATCAGAAAGACTGCAGCAAATCCAGTCTTTAGCCAGTATGCAGCTGGATGTGCCTGTCTGTAGGTGTGTGGTTAGCTGTAAAGAAATGAAGAATAATAATCAGCATAAAGCATGCAGTAGAACAAATACTACAAATGATGCGTTAAATGAACAGTGTACAATAAAATTATAAGCACTATATTACAGACCCTTTCCAAAAAATTTGAATAAATTAGAATAAACACCTTTTCCATGATATTCTAATTTTTTGGAAAGGGTCTGTATATATATAAAATGTATATAATCACACGAGATCTGGTTTTTATTCCTCTATTTGAAGAAAAGTGGAGCTGCTTTGCAGGTTTGCTGCTACTGTCAGTACGTAAACAAAATGCCATAAATAAAGCTATGCAATTGTTTAATTCAGTCAAATAGTCCCGTGCAGCCCGTAAAAGTGTGGCATTTTCAGTCAGTCCATTTATCTGGAAATCGGCTGAAAATTCACTGGGTTAAGCAGGTCTGAACGTGAGAAACAGCACTTTCCTCAACAGGAAGCATTCACTCTGACAGCAGCCTGGTCTGATCCAAGATGGCCGCTCTGTCGGCACGTCTCAGCAGTTCACATCACAGATACACGTGAACCCTGTTTGTGGCTGTAACGTGTTTCTCCTGCACACCTCAAGAACATGTAAAATTACAGCCAATCAGATCTCGAGCCTGTTTTTAACCCTTGTTAAAATAAACATATTTATACCACTTTATTAGTTTATTATTGTTATTTCATACCAGCTTTGAATGTTTCTTTAAGAACTTGCTCACAGCAGCATCCAGAGGTTCAGTTCTTCCTCTGGTCCAGTTCAGACCAGTTCAGACCAGTGTGTCTCTTTGGTGTCTCCTCCCTCTGATGCTGCTGTGGAAGTGAAGAGTTCCTCTCTGATCTCTTCAATCTCTCTGATCTGTCATGTTTCTTCTCCTGCAGGACAGACAAACATCACAGCTGCACCTGGAGATGACGTCACTCTGACATGCAGAGCTGAAGATGATAAAAACATCTTAGTTGTGGAGTGGATCAGACCAGATCTGGATCCAAAATATGTTCTTTTGTACAGAAGTGGTCATCTTGATCCAGACCAGCAGCATCCATCTTTCCAGAATCGGGTGGATCTTCAGGACAGACGGATGAAGGACGGAGACGTGTCTCTGGTTCTGAAGGATGTGACGACTGATGATGCAGGAACATATAAATGTAGAGTCGTTCAGAGAGGACCACGTGGAAGCAGAGCCATCAAGTCCAACATCCTCCATCTTCAAGTGTCTCCACCAGGTGAGTGTGTGTTTCTCTGGATGAAGGTGCAGCAGCTTCCTGGTTGGTGATGTGAGAGTGAAACATCTCAGATCAGATGTTTGTGTTTTCTAAAGATGTTGTTGATGAGACTCTGTAGAAAGCAGCTGGTCTGAGTGCAGAGATCAGAGTCAGTAGAGAATGTTGTTCTTCACTCATCACCTACCTGATACCTGATATCACACCTGCTTCTCACCTGCAGGACACAAGGATGGAGGACACAAGGATGGAGGAGACAAGGATGGAGGAGACCAGGATGAATCTGTCGGTCCTCTTGTTGGTGGTCTTGTCAGTGTTGCTGCTGGCATTGCTGTTTTCATTCTCTTCTACAGAAGGCAGAGATCAAGTTCTCCTCTTCCTCAACTAGGAATCGAGCTACAACAGGTATAATAGTAAAAATAACTTTGGTTGTAAAAACCAATCCAGTAACCATCTGATTACAAGAATGTAGTGATGGCGATTATGTTGTTTATTTAATTAAGTCATTTCATTATATTTTGTATTTTTTTATACATGAACTATTTATGTTTTATGACTTAATCGTGCTCCTTTAACACCCTGGAAAATTAAAGGTGGTATAGATGATGTTTCTTTGAATAGTTTTTGCAAATTTCAATGAAATTGGGTTCACTGGCCCGTGAAGTCTGATTAATTAAAAGCTAATAATATGGACTGGAAGCGGAGCACTCTCATCTGATGTTTCCAGCAGGTGGCTAACATCATTCTGCTAGCAGTTAGTGACGTTCACACAACATCTGTTTTACTTAGGTTTGTGACATGATGGAGAATCTGTAGCTGCTGTCTGCTAAACACTGAAGTGGCTCGTGAATGTTATTCTGTGGTCGGGGGAGGGAGCTGTGAATCTAGCAGGGTGGTCTTGCACATGCGCATTATTCAAAAGCTCGCTGATAGTTTCTGTTTTCTGAATTACCACAAACATCTTCTATGCCACCTTTAATGGAGCGGGACGATGAGCAACAGATTTCCGTTAATATTGAAGTTTGGTTTAAAACTTTTTTGTTAATTTGATGCTATGGTGTATTAATAAACAGAAATAATTTTTGTAATAATTTTTTTCTGTCTTGCTTCAGTTCTTTAACCAAACTTAACAATTCAGAAACTTCACATCCTGCTTGAATGATTTAATTGCATGAATGTCTTGAGTTAACTCATATTAATCGCTATTTAAAGACAAATATTAACCCTGTTTTACTAACCAGATCTTATATTTGTAAGGAGTGAGCATTACCGTTTACGGCCACAGGTTGGGGCTCGCGGCTTGTGACAGCTACATGCTTCTCTGAGAGCAGAGATTTTTCAGGCACAACTGGCACAATTAATATGTTTACCCTTATTTATAATATTTATGATCATTTACAAGCCTAACTTTGACTGGGGAAGTTTTCCAGCCACATAAAAGCCAATCATTACAGTTATTATTATATTATAAGCATTCTAGTGTCCATTATAAAACGGCCTCATACACACTCAGAAACAGGTTCGAGACAGGAATATTTCTGTACCTGTAGCTACTTTTTTTTACAAATGTTCTCTCAAAAGTACAATATTGGTCTTTATGAGGCCAGAAGTACCTATATACTATGAAAAAAGGGTCCAAAGTATTATAAAGTACACATTTGTACCATTTCAACCCTAAGGGTACCTGCAGCATTGAAAAATGTGTGTAGCTTGTACAATAACTATAAATAGCAGTACTTCTAAACAGTAGTATAATTAAAGTTATTACACTGTTATTTTCATAATAATCATAGTAGTAATTATATGTATAATTATATATGTGTTTGGCCTAATATTTATATAATAATTATTCATTTATTATCAGCATCTTTGATTGTTGTCATAATCTCCATTTTATTGACTTTTATTCATCATCTTTAATTGGTTTAATTGTACTTTATTAACTCATACAGCTTGATAAGGTACAAAAATGGACCATGAAGGTACAGAAATGGCTTTCAGAAAGGAACCCCCCCCCCAGCAACAAGCTTTGGACCCTTTTAAGTACAAACTGGTTCCTCTATTTTTGAGTGTGTACAACCAAACCGCATAATTTGTGAACCACTTCTGGAAGGGAGTCCACAGGGAAATACAGTTACATTTTAGGTGTATCACACGTTAAAATCCACTGATTAGCAGACAGAAAAGCATCAACATCCCGCAGTGCAGTTAACAGTGAAACAGCCGTTATGTCAGTTACCTGTGTAATATTTTTGTTGGGTACAGAGTTACTGTGTACATGTATGCAAACATATAAGTGCAACTACACATAAAACATAATGTGTGTCATAAAGTTGCTTAACCTCTGGCTCTACTTGGCTGTCTGCTGCACATCAGACGACGCTGAAGTTAGCTTCCGATTCGCTATATGCGTAAAGGGCGATTCCACTGAATTTGCGAGAACACAGACTGTATTAAAACAGGTCCTGATCTAAAACTACAACACTTGGACTCTTCAAACCTGGACTTAATCATTCTGTACTCTCTGCAAAATCATAAAAACACCATTTCTGATTTGTTAAACCTTTATTCTATTTGTGAAAATGCAAATTAGGCTCATCTTATGACTTTTTTTTTGCATCTAGACCACATTAGACTTGGTCCTGACCAAAAACTATAGGTAGCACTTTACAATAAGGGTCCCTTAATTAACGTTACTTAGTGCATTATTAACCATTAATTAACTACTTAATACATTAACAACTTTTATTAACTATTACTTTGCATTTTATTGGTTAATGCATTAATTAGCAGGTAATTAATGCTTACTTCCCAACCTTATGTGGTGAGAGCCCAGGTGAAGGCAATCAGTGCCGTCTTCCCCACTGATTGGCTCGGCTGCACCATATAATGGCAGTGATGTTACCAGGAGGCAACAGACTGCACTGAGGGCTTGTGCTCACATAACTGCTGGTGCTGCTGCATGAAACGTTTGGCTTCTGTGGGTCCCTGAACATTTAATTTATGGTGATTCTAAATGAACATCTCATATCAGGTGTACGCTGTTGATGGGAAAAGCGTCAAGCTTCCCTCTGTATATGTGCGACGTATTGGCCGATCGGTAAGTGGCGACTGGATCCTGTGTTGGATTTGTAGCGTACTGGACTGACATTCTGCTCTGTGCGTCACAGGGACTGACTAAAGGCTTCTAGTTGCCAAACCTGGCTGAAACACTGCCGCCGTGGATTAAAGGCAGACCACAGGACGCCGCTGCTGCTTTGCCCAGAACGTGAAGTTCTCAGAGAACTGGCTGGCACTCCCCCCGTTGGATGTCATGTCTTGGGAGACAATGTGACCAACTGGCCGGACACTTCATGGTGGAAGCAGCTTTACTGCTGCCTTCCCGGATTCCCCTTTCTTTTTTTAGCTCGCTCTTAAACAGTTTTATTATTTTAGTGCTTTTATTGTGACTACTGGAGGAATTTTTAGTTGTAGATCCCTAGTGTCACTTTGATTTCTTTGTGCTTTCTTTTACTTTCTTTCTTCTTTTTGCAGGTCAGAGCTCACGGTGGTGGAGGTGTGGACTTGGTGGCGTCATCTTTGGTGTGGTTTGCCGTGCCGTGCTGGGGTTGAGGTAACACGTGTGTGTGATTTGTGAGGGGGGTGTTTTTGATGCACCATCTTACCTGCCTCCTAACCGTGACTCTGCTGTTTTTTAAAAAATCTGTTTTATTCTTTATCTTAGCAAACTGTTTATTTTAAAAATAATCTGTTGGAATTGGAACAAGTCTCCTCTTTTGTCCCGAACCGAAGTGTCCTTTAAATATTTTTAATTCCCTGGGTGCAACTCCCAGGGTGGCGTTGTCGTGAGCTTAAACCAAAGTCCATGTTGCCACACTTAATTAATGCATTATAAAGCCTTGATAAAAGTTTAATTATGTAATAAGTTACTATTATGTATGCATTACTCAGCATTAATAACCATGTCAGTTGGTATGTTAGTAAGCCCTTAATAATGTCTCTAGTAATGGTTTATTAATGGTGTTTATTTGAAGTGAATGAGCATTAACAGCTAATATTGTGCTGTGCATATTATCAGGTACCCCTAACTTCATGTTAAGTAAGGTATTTATTCACATTAGTAGCCTGACCTAAAAGCCCTTAATACTGTGAGTGTCTCATAAGCATGACTTAACCATAATTAACCATTTCTGAATGTTATTTGGACCCTTATTGTAAAGTGTAAACATTTATCCCTTTGGTAACACTATAAATGCACAGCCTAATAAGTATTACTTAACCATAGTTATGGGTGTTTTATGGACCTGGGAACATTGGGGGTTGAACACACCCTCAATTCCTTGGAAAGGAATCTGGGTGAAGCTACACAGTAAAAAAAAAAAGCCCATCTATTTAAGCTTTCTTGAGCATTGTGGCACTTTTTTTAAAGCCAAATACTGCAAGATGTACTTCAAAATGTATTTACTTTCAAGCTTAAACATGACAATGTAAACAAGATCTCTAAATCAGTATGAATAGTAAGAAAGACATTGACTAATAAAATAAGTCATTAAGCAACAATTATTATGAAATTGAGCTGCTGCATCTGTTCTCTCTCCTCTCCATCCTCCGCTCACTCCCTCAACCTTCTGCTGGCAGAAAAACAATGAAATGTGCATTAATGACACCATCAAAAATACAAAGAGACAGGACAGGTTATTCAGTTATATGGTAGTTAAACTTTAGAAATAAATCAAATGATCAAATCAAATGTTTCAGCCTTTATATCAAGTAACCTAATCTAATGATCACACTGATGATTCTGTGCATAATAACTGCAATCATGAATTACAGCAGTCTTTGCACTCGTAACAAAAGTAAAAATCAGTGGTTAAGTCTAGTTTATTCTCGTGGTACTCTGACTTCCTCCCTCCCCCCCCCCTCCTCCTGGAGCTACATCTAACAGTCTCTAAGTTGTTTTGTCCATCTATGCTAATGCGATAGACTCTCTGGACCAAACCCAGATTCTCACGAGCATCATCACTTCATATCATGTCCATCAGCAACAACAACAAACATGAGATCATGTTCTTTTTATTTAAAGGTAGAGTCCGAAGTCCCCCCACCGTTTCTGTTTGCAAACAACAGCATTCAAACTTGGCGCCCCTCCCTCTCAGGCTAATGGCCGCCTCGTTCTAGAGTCTATTCAACTTCAAGCCTCCTTCAGAGCTCAAAGCGGGTAAAAGCCAAACTATTATTTACCTGGTTTTCCAACTTGCATTATCTGAAGCGCTTACCTTTCTTTCTTTCTTTCTTTCTTTCTTTCTTTCTTTCTTTCTCCTTCGAGAGTTCGAGTGACTGGCGTCTGCTCCAATCGTGAGCTTATTTCCACACAGCGTCATGTCCTTAGTTCCGTCATTGGCTGCTGATATAAACAGAAATCTCCACCCAGAAACGTCCTGAACACAACAAAACAAAGCTAAAGAGCGAATTACAGGCAGGAGGAGAGAGAGTTGCATTCAAACGCACCACAGCACGCGAGTAGAGGCCCAAAGGCGCGGTTTGAGACGGATTTCCACTTGCACAAGTCTAACGTTTATTTTCAGGGGGGGACGTCGGACTCTACCTTTAACCCTCACTTTGTTTGCACGTGCGTGGTGACGTCCATTCCAGGCTTTCAATGAGGATGAACATCTGGCTTTTCTTTCATGGCTCTGATGTCCCGCTGACTTATAAAATCGTTTTTTACTGCTGTGTCAAGCTTCAGACGAATAACAGATCCACTGACGTGCACTGTCCACTTGTCCCGCTCTCCTCTGTTTACTGTTGTCTTTCTTTTTGACTATGGTTTCCTCTGCGTCACCAAACCAAAGAAGGTATCACAGAGCTCTGCTTCCTCCACCGTGTGCCATGTGGGGATGTTTCCTCTAAATATTATAGAAACTTGGGTTCGCTTTAACAAACTTTATTTGCTTACTCGAGCACAGGTAGCAACACTGTGCATGTACTCTGCTTCTCCTTCTTCAGGTTTACAGCAGGCTATACGCTGGAATACGCAATGCTGCCCTCCACTGTCAGCAAGTGCTCATCAGCTTCTCAGAGAAAAGGTGGAGATACAATAATACAGATTCATCCACTTGCTTCTGATTGGAGGAAAAATTGACAGTTGAAAAGACAGTCAAGGCTTCCTCAGCAAGCTCCATGAAAACCTGCCGTGTTTTTCCAGGCATGAGCAGACATGCCTCACGGTTTCTAACCCCCACTCACACACCCCCATCCTCATGATTTCCTGCTGTAAAGAAGCCGGATGCAAGGCCACAGTGTCCCAGCTGTACTCTTGTTAAAATGTCTTCTACGACAAGAAGCCTTCAAGCGTCTGGTGTTTACAACAGAAGGTTGGCAAGAGAAAAATGCCTCCCTCCGCTGTCCCCCTCCCACTCTTTTTGCCACTGATTAATGAGTGTACATGCACTCGCGTTCCCCTCAAATACTTACATGACCTGGATGTTATGTCTTTATTAAAGGATGCGGCTGCCCTCTAGTCCAGGAGTTCTCAACCTTTTTCATGATGGGGCCCAATTTTTCAGTCCAAACTGGTCCAGGGCCCATTCACATTTTAACACTTTATTAGTGTAAAGATAATGTTTGCTTTATTTATTTAATAACTAAACCAAATGCAAAATATGGTATGGTAAACATGAATAATATATTATGAAAAATATATTCTGAGACCGTCACAAAAACATTAATATCACACGTATAATTCATGGAATAAAATCAGACTCTTACAAGAACAAATCAACCACAAATCAGGATTATAAACAAAATCTACATTTTACTACAAAAGAATTGAGGGACAAAAAAAACTGATGGAAATTGATTTTGAAAAAGAGATCACATTGAAAATGAAAAGGTTTCATTTAAATCATCTTTAAAAAAAAAAAAACAACCTGTGGTTTATTTACTTAGACAGGCCATCAAAGCACTAAATTTGGTTGAACAATTTATTTATTTGAACTTTTCTTAGTATTTTTTGAGAACTTCCAAACATAACAGACATTTTTTGCATCAATAACGGATTTTCTCTCTTTTTTATTTCTCAAAAATCCTTTTCTTCCAACTAGTGTTGATGTTTGTTTCTAGATGAAGCTTGTAGATGATAGACTCAGGATTCAGGAGTGTTCGCGTTAGCATTAACGTTAGCTGGCGCTACCTTCAGACTTCTCAGCTCTGCTTTGTCTCCACTCACTAATCCGTATTTGATAAATTGGAGTGGATTTTTGCCTCTTTAGGGGCAGTTTGGAACCATTTTTGTCTTCATTACTTAGTTTGAATTCTTCTTTACAACGTTAGCTACAGGCTAGCGGCTAGCTGAGTGTCTTCTTCTGCTTGTTTGTTCAACTTTGACAAATTAGCGCCACCAGGTGGTGGGAGGCTGCATTGCAACTCATCCAGTCATAAATAACAGAGAAATTCAAGATCCTGCGACCCTCGTGGCCCACATGTGCAGAGGAAAGTTTTTTCGCGGCCCTCTAGGTGGCGCTTGAGGCCCACGTTTGGGCCGCGGCCCCATGGTTAAGAATCACTGCTCTATGGGATGGGAGTAAAAAAAAGATTATCATTATCATCACGACTTACACCAGCAGGAAGCCGTCTGCAGCACATGGCCTGGTAGCAATGCATGTTTGGCCCAAGTATGGCCCACTTCTGCAGTCTGGATTGCTCCTTATATGTCCCTGACTTACAGCGCTGACTCTGAGTCTGGCAGCCACATGACCACCAGATGTGGCCCACAAGACCCTTCCTGTAGCCCCCATCCAAGGTAGAAACTAACATCTGGCCCAGATAACATTTGCCAGTGTTGAAATTGAGGCAAAAGTAGTCTGGATTAGGCCCAAATGTGTCTGCGATCTGGGTCTTTTATAATCCAGGTGCAGAGAGTTTAGGATCCAGTTTCTACGGAGACAGATGAGTAGTCGCATAATCAGGCCAGGCCTGCCACACTGCTGATGAAGATGTGAATGCAGATCAGAAGAGACCTGTTCTGTGGAAGGACTGATGCTGGTTGTGGAGATGTTCTCATTTGAATGAATGTAAAACAGAGCTGCTAGATGCAGGAAATACAGGTCAGTCTGCAGGTATCAGCGAGCGAGTGTCCATCATACCTCTGAGCTCTTGGAATTAAATGAAAAACTTTTATTGATCTCCTGAAGAAAATTGCAACCAGGAACAAAGCTTTCCTTATTTTTTCTCTCTCTTTTTTTTTTTTTTTTTTATCAGGGTAATGGACATAACAGGCTTCCGTGTCTTTATTGAAGAAGGCTCAGCACCAGCTTCTCAGGTAAAAGTCATTCTGAGTCACTTTCTGGTCAAATATGTAGATTATGTTGGTGTTTAATCAGATTTTATAAATTGATCCTGATATTTGTTTGACTTCTGTATGCTGATGTTGATCAGAGACGATGGTGCAGTCGTGTAAAAGTTGTTATCCCAGTCGATATTTGTGTCAGCGCGTTTACGTCACTTCCATCGCTTACGTAGTCATGAAAAATCACGTGTGCTGATGATATATCATTGAAGAACACGCACTTCCTTGGAGAGACGTCCTCTGAGAAACATTGGAAGTTTATTTGATGATATGTGGAGATAACAGCTCAGTTCCTAATTTACAGTACATCAGTCTGATTGGCTTTAGTTTGCCTAACAAAGATAACATGGCTGCTATGAAGGTCATAATGCTCATCCTGCTCATTCTGACTCGAATGCCAGCATGCCTTTTGCTTCCAACAGGTGAGTGTTGGCAGGTTAGCGTTAGCAGGTTAGCATTAGTTAAACTCACGTCTGTATCTGTGGAGCCAGAAAAGAATGAAAATGATTTACAAACTTCAACAATCTTAACGTTTCCTGATGTGGTGGTGAGGGCATAAGTCTGCAGCATGAGGCAGAGTTGTGTCGAGTCTGAACTCGGGTTGTGTGTTGTAGCGTAGCATGCTGCCATGCTCTGATAGAGGATTTTTTTTTCCTTTTATATTCGGTGAAACGCCCAAAACCCTCTCAGGAAGGTTTGTGTGTAATTATTGTTATTCCTGCAGCTTCCTCTGGTCTGCATGAATCGGAGAAGCATCAGATAGTCAATGTCAAGGTCAACGACAACTCCTGTCTCTTCATTGTCCCCTCCACTGCTGGACGTGACTGTCGTCCTGTGAGAAAATTTGAAGTTTTCCTTTATGATATGTAGAGACAACAGCTCAGTTTCTGACCGGCTTCAGTTTGCCTCACTAAGAGCAAATGGCTGCTATTAAGGACAGAATACCTGTCCTGTTCATTCTGGCTGTAATGGGGACCCGCCCTGATTAGCATTAGCTGGAGTTTAACTCACGTTGTCACAGCTCAATGATCCGTCATCTCAGAGAGAGTGAGTGAGTGAGTGAGTGAGAGAGTGTGAGAGAGAGAGAGAGAGAGAGAGAGAGAGAGAGAGAGAGAGAGAGATGGGGATGGGTTTGTCTTCCGTATCAGGTGATTCCAGGTGGCGTGCAGGTGTTGTGGAGAGGGACACAGAGCTCACGAGGAAGGGTTAACCCGATCGCAGGCAGGAAGAACAAACCATCTCTTGGAGACTTTCGGGATCCCACTCTAAGGTCGTAAGTCTCTCATGCCTTGCTGTTTTGACTGGGCTTGCAGCTGAAGTTGTTGAGTTGGCAGAGTGACTGAACTCGCTTCTGTTTCCGTGCTGGTGTTGGTGGAAAACCCGGAGTGGATTGTGTTTTGCAGTATGTATTGCTGGTGACGGGCTGGAACGAACTGAACACTGAGTACCCCTCGTGGTTGTGTTTCCAATGTGCCGGACTGGACATTGTGGAATAGCTTTTCCTAAACTTGCATATAGCCTATTATATACGTTTTCTCTTTCCACTTTGTTCTTCTGTTCTACTGGTGTTGCTTAGGTAGCAAATTGTGTTGTATCTTGTGATGTTGGTGTTTTGCTCAAATATATTGACACGTGCATTCTACAGTGTTGGGGTATTTATTCTGTTTCTTAATTGAGGGTGTTTGTGTGACCTATGTGATGTCTTCTGGCTGTTCAAATGAAACACTTGGACAGTAACAGTCGGATTTATTCCTGCAGTTAGGTAGCATCTGCATTCATGACAAAAGGCAACAGCGGATAGTGAGGTAACGTGGACACAGCGCATTTTCTCCCTCATGGTGAATCCTCCATTGCTCTGAGGATTACCCATAATATAAGAGAAATTAACAAAACATGACTAATAATGACAGATTGTGATCGTATCGTGGATTAAAATAAAACAATAAAATACTAAACAAGAGAAATAAAATTCTTTTAAATCACAGGGGCAGGAGTTAAATTGAAAGTAATTCATGAGAAATTTAACCTAATTCAGACCATTACCTTTTTATCTTTCATACAACTGTTAACAGCAGTTAATAAAATACTAAGCACAAGAATAAAAACATCTCAGTAACAAATACTAATATTTCATAACATACCTGCATTCATGACAAAAGGCAACAGCGGATAGTGAGAAAACGTGGACTGCGCATTTTCTCCCTGAAAGAACGTTAGCACACCTTAGTTAGCTAACTAGGCTATAAAATTTCTTAACACAGTAAAATATATTAAACGAACAATAAACTTAACAAATATGGCGGAGTTCGCTCTACAACATTTCAAATATAACCTAGCAAAGCCATATTTACTTCCAAAGTGGTTTTATAACAGCTTTACACTTTTATTTGTCCACACACGTTTCAGACACGTTACCTCGTGGTGAATCCTCCATTGCTCTAAGGATTACCCATAATCCCTCGCTGCGACGACTAAGCTGCGCAATGCAGGAACAGTTTTACACCAGCAGGTGGCGTAGTTTCCCGTTTTAGCAGGAATTTAACCTGAACCCATTCAACTATGTTACATTTGCATTATTTGTTTTCTTCCTTTGTGGGGTTTAAATATCCTAATCTGGGAAGGAGAGATTTTTTTTTGCTCATCTTACATGCCAGGAGAGAGACCTGGCTGGCACCACTAACAACTTAAGAAAATCTCCAAAAAGGCCTGTGCCTGTAAAGACAGAATAAAATTGACATGATTACAAACTAGAACAATGTTAACATGTTTCCTGAAGTGTTGGAAAGTTGGCAGCATGAGGCAGAGAGTCATG
Source organism: Atherinomorus stipes (assembly GCA_023101725.1). Taxonomy (NCBI): domain Eukaryota; kingdom Metazoa; phylum Chordata; class Actinopteri; order Atheriniformes; family Atherinidae; genus Atherinomorus; species Atherinomorus stipes. Next base: position 43,230 of record JALJCO010009556.1, on the reverse strand, counting down.
TCAAGTCTGTTCTCGGGTTACGTGTTGCAGCGTTGTGTGGTGGTTTTCCCCTCTCCTCCTCACCCTACAGTTTCTACTCTCCCTCCCCATTGCACACAACAGGTGTTGCCTGTTATGGTGATTGCTGGGTTGAGCAGACAGTCCTTTATACCCTTTATATCTTAAAATCAATCCTGAACCTAACCTGAAGCGAGGAAAGCACCGGTGTAATGTGTTTCTCTGTTCCCGGTAGGACACAGCCTAACTGGCCAATGCAGAAATACAGGGAGTGCAGAATTATTAGGCAAATGAGTATTTTGACCACATCATCCTCTTTATGCATGTTGTCTTACTCCCAGCTGTATAGGCCGAAAGCCTACTACCAATTAAGCATATCAGGTGATGTGCATCTCTGTAATGAGAAGGGGTGTGGTCTAATGACATCATCACCCTATATCAGGTGTATTAGGCAAACACAATTATTAGGCAACTTCCTTTCCTTTGGCAAAATGGGTCAGAAGAGGGACTTGACAGGCTCCAAAAAGTAAAAAATGTTGAGATATCTTGCAGTTGGATGCAGCACTCTTAAAATTGCCAAGCTTCTGAAGCGTGATCATTGAACAATCAAGCGTTTCATTCAAAATAGTCAACAGAGTCACAAGAAACATGTGGAAAAACCAAGGCGCAAAATAACTGCCCATGAACTGAGAAAAGTATGCCAAGCGCGCAGCTGCTAAGATGCCACTTGCCAGCAGTTTTGCCATATTTCAGAGCTGCAACATCACTGGAGTGCCCAAAAGCACAAGGTGTGCAATACTCAGAGACATGGCCAAGGTAAGAAAGGCTGAAAAACCACCACCACTGAACAAGACACACAAGCTGAAACGTCAAGACTGGGCCAAGAAATATCTCAGACTGGTTTTTCTAAGGTTTTATGGACTGATGAAATGAGAGTGAGTCTTGATGGGCCAGATGGATGGGCCCGTGGCTGGATCGGTAAAGGCCAGAGAGCTCCAGTCCCACTCAGACGCCAGCAAGGTGGAGGTGGGGTACTGGTATGGGCCAGATGGATGGGCCCGTGGCTGGATCGGTAAAGAGCAGAGAGCTCCAGTCCCACTCAGACGCCAGCAAGGTGGAGGTGGGGTACTGGTATGGGCCAGATGGATGGGCCCGTGGCTGGATCGGTAAAGGCCAGAGAGCTCCAGTCCCACTCAGACGCCAGCAAGGTGGAGGTGGGGTACTGGTATGGGCTGGTATCATCAAAGATGAGCTTGTGGGGGCTTTTCGGGTTGAGGATGGAGTCAAGCTCAACTCCCAGTACTACTGCCAGTTTCTGGAAGACACCTTCTTCAAGCAGTGGTACAGGAAGAAATCCGCATCCTTCAAGAAAAACCTGATTTTCATGCAGGACAATGCTCCATCACACGCATCCAAGTACTCCACAGCGTGGCTGCAAGAAAGGCTCTAAAAGAAGAAAAACTAATGACATGGCCTCCTTGTTCACCTGATCTGAACCCCATAGAGAACCTGTGGTCCCTCATCAAATGTGAGATTTACAAGGAGGGAAAACAGTCCACCTCTCTGAACAGTGTCTGGGAGGCTGTGGTTGCTGCTGCTGCAATGTTGATGGTGAACAGATCAAAACACTGACAGGATCCATGGATGGCAGCTTTTGAGTGTCCTTGCAAAGAAAGGTGGCTATAATGGTCACTGATTTGTTTTTGTTTGGTTTTTGAATGTTAGAAATGTATATTTGTGAATGTTGAGCTTTTATATTGGTTTCCCTGGTGAAAATAAATAATTGAAATGGGGATATATTCGTTTATTGTTAAGTTGCCTAATAATTCTGTTTGCCTAATACACCTGATATAGGGTGTTGATGTCATTAGACCACACCCCTTCTCATTACAGAGATGCACATCAGCTGATTTGCTTAATTGGTAGTAGGCTTTGGGCCGATACAGCTTGGAGTAAGACAACATGCATAAAGAGGATGATGTGGTCAAAATACTCATTTGCCTAATAATTCTGCACTCCCTGTTACAATAATACAAGCATGATGTAACAAAAGCATGGACAGCTTTTTCCTGACCAGCCCTTTATGGATAAAGTTGGATTTTAGCCAAGAGCTGAAGAAGCTGACCTTCCCTGCTTTTATACCAGTTTATTACTTTATTATTTTATACCAGCTTTGTAATGTTTCTTTAACAATTTGCTCACAGCGACATCCAGAGGTGCAGGTCTCTTTGGTGTCTCCTCTCTCCGATGCTGCTGTGGTAGGGAAGTTCCTCTTTGGTCTGTTCTACAGTACTGCAATTCCACCTGGTACAAAAGTTTACTAATAGCAGACAGATCAAAACTGCAACTAAACATATGCTTCAAGATTATTGAGCAACCTTTAAATCAACTTTATGAAACATCTTACCAGAAAAATATGCTGAGACTGGCCAAAAATATAACATCCAACCCAAACCACGCCTTGTACAGAGAGAATGAGCTCCTACCATCCAGAAGATGATACGGGTTCCAAAGTTCCAGGGACGTACACAGGGCATGGCTCAGGTTGCCCGGGCAACTGCCCGTTTTCCCTCGTTGACTAAAATTGCCCCTCCGGCGGAAAAAATGGATTGAAAATAATTTGAACTAAAGAAAAAGTGCCCTAAGTGCAGAATTTAACTTGAATAAAACCGCTATAATATATTCCAAATAAATACTTGGGAAGAGAGTAAGTTGTGAGAGTTAGGGCATCTACTCCGCAGAAGCTGACACAATGGAGCAACGATGGGCAAAAACAAGCACATCGTCTGTGACAACGCTCAGCTACAGCCCCCCCGTCCCGCCCCGCACCTTTGCAGAGGCAAAATGGAGCGAGATCATCAGGCCAAGAGGAAAGGTGGAGCAAAGAGGAGTCAAAAAGAAAGAAGCACAGAACAGAGGTGCAGAAAACTTCTGTAAGATAACCGACATGTTAGTGAAGCAGCAGGTGAGACAGCAGATAATCCAGCTCCACCAGCTTCATAACGAGGAGATGATGGAGAAAAATAACTATAAAACAAAAGTTTAAAGTTGTAACAAAGGATATTGCAAATTTTAGAAGATGGTTAACTACATAAAAGCAAGATAATTCATGATATGAATGCTGAGTTCTTTAGACTAGATGATATTTTATTTAAAATCCCATTAAGATTTAGAACATTTGTTGTTGAACATAAAATGCATATAAAAATAGTCAGTAAGTGAATCTGAATATCTGGAAGTTATAAGTGGCTTTTGGATCTTTCTTTACAAAGATGGAGGAGCAGCACTGTCAGCAGCAGCAGAGGAATCAGAGCAGGAACCTTCAGGTGCAATTTAAATACAAACCAAACATGCAGGTGAAGCTTTTACAATAATTTATGTTTTACTTATGATGATCCGTATGAAATTAACTTTACTAGTGTTGTCTCTGCTTGTCCTGAGTCCTCCAGGATTCAGGACAAAGAGACGCTGAGGGTTCATCACTGCAGGGCTGGTTGCAAAGCAGCAAGCCGGACGGTGAAAGACATGAAAAATGTCAGTAGATTAGATAGTTTGTGTCCTTATTTGTGGACTATTTCCATTTTAATCCTCTAATTGCAAATGTACACTAAAGATGAGGTGCAACAAGTCTCAGGTGGAGAGGGAGGAAGATAAGCCACATGGAAGGCCAGATGGCTAGTTATATGCAAAATGACACTAAAATGATATTTTACAGACCTTTTGAAAAAAATTCTGTAGAATCAGAACATGCAAGTGCTTCTTCCAGAACCTTCAATAACATGAGAATAATGAGTGATTCATTGTTCAGAGATTTATTGTTCTAAAGTTTACAGTTAAAGACACGTTCTCTGACAGGATCAAGTCTGCCCCTTTTTTTTAGGTTTGAGCAACTGCCCTTAAAAAATCCTGAGCACGTCCCTGCAAAGTTCAATAAAGTTAAACTGAAGTTCTTCCCGTCAATTCTACACCTAGAACTTTGAGGAACCTGAAGTGAAGTTAATCTTGTGTCTAGGTGAGTTTTTGGGAGGAAGGCGGTGATGATGGAAGAAAATGATTTCATGTGTGTGCTGTTTGGGTCTATGTGAAACTGTATTGTTCAATGTTGTTTGTTTGTTTGTTTGTTGTCCTGTGTAAGCATCTGGCTGATGTTATGCAAAACCAAGTTCAGACACGTCTGACAAGAAGTGAACATCGTATCTCTTTAACCTCTCTGATCTGTATTTTCTCTCCTGCAGGACAGACAGACATCACAGCTGCACCTGGACAGAATGTTATTCTGCCATGTAGATTTCCAGGTGATCAAACCATTTTAGCTGTGAAGTGGAGCAGACCTGACCTGGAGCAAGAAGATGTTCTTTTCTACAGAGACGGTCATCTTGATGCAGAAAACCAGCATCCATCTTTCCAGAATCGGGTGGATCTTCAGGACAGACAGATGAAGGATGGAGACGTGTCTCTGGTTCTGAAGAATGTGACGATCAATGATACAGGAACGTATGAATGCAGAATCTTCCATGGAGACACCAAGACCTGGTCTGAACCCATCTGCATCGTTAATATGACAGTGTCTCCACCAGGTGAGTGTGTGTTTCTCTGGATGAAGGTGCAGCAGCTTCCTGGTTGGTGATGTGAGAGTGAAACATCTCAGATCAGATGTTTGTGTTTTCTAAAGATGTTGTTGATGAGACTCTGTAGAAAGCAGCTGGTCTGAGTGCAGAGATCAGAGTCAGTAGAGAATGTTGTTCTTCACTCATCACCTACCTGATACCTGATATCACACCTGCTTCTCACCTGCAGGAGACAATAATGGAGGAGACAAGGATGGAGGAGACAAGGATGGAGGAGACGAGGATGGAAGGAAGCAGCATGGACTGATTGTGGGTCTGTCAGTTGGGATCATTGTGGTTCTCGGTGTTGTTGGAATCTGGATCTTCAAGAAGAAGCATTCACCTCTTCCTTCTAACCCAGCCTGACTCTAATCATCAACATTGTTTGTAGGGTGGGACATTAAGCTTTTCTCACAGTTAGAGTGTTTTTACCAGTTTTGAGTGCTGATTAGATTTAGATTATGATTCTACGATATTGCCGATTTTTGTGATTTCAGTTTGCTTTTTAACACCAGGCCATCCTCTTTCTATTTAAGTCTTTTTTTTCCAGAAACAGATAAAATGTCATGTTACGAGATAATCAAAGAAAAACTTTTTCCACACCCAGCTTATAAACAAAGACTAAAATGACTCATTTGAATTTGACAAAAAAACAAACATTTTTGAACAAAAAATCTATTTAAAAATCACAGAAAAAAATCCAAACTTACATTTTTTTCTCCCACCCCTGATTGCTTGTGTTACCATCATCAGATGATCAGATTGTTTTAACACAACTTCATCTATAGAGCATTTAAACCAAGCAGCAAACTCCTTCATTGAAAAGTGAATCTTGTGTGAAAGTGTAAAAAAAATGCAGTCCACCCTTCATCTGCACCAGCAGTGTTCGCTGAATTTGGTCCTACAAGGGCTGCAGTCCTGCAGGTTTTCCATGTGTCCCTGCTCCAACACGCCTGACTCACATTAACGAGTCATTGTGTGGAACATCTATCTATTTGATTTAAGTCAGGTGTGTTGGAGCAGGGACACATTGAAAACCTGCAGCAGCCCATTTAGGACTGAGTTCAGCAGCGCTGTGCTAGGGGTTGGTTCCAGATCACACGTTACTTAAAACATGTTGCTTTTCAATGAAAACGCTGAAAATTAACACGAACTGTGTAAGTTACTAACCAACCTAGTGTTACATCATCCAACCAGCAACATTTCTTTGTTCTTTCACCATGACACTTCATTTAAAGGTGTATCAAAGATGTGTCAGCATTTCAGAAAGCAGAGACTGTTAGCGAGCTTTTGAATAATGCGCAACCTGCTAGATTCACAGCTCCCTCCCCCGGCCACAGAATATCGTGTACGAGCCACTCCGGTGTTTAGCAGACAGCAGCTACAGATTCTCCATCATGTCACAAACCTAAGTAAAACAGATGTGTCACTAACTGCTAGCAGAATGATGCTAGCTACCTGCTGGAAACATCAGACAGGTCCATACGGCTTCCGGGTCGCAGTATTAGGACCAATTCCTATCTTAACCCTCAAAATTGCCCTCAAAACCAAGTGTTCAGGGCTATTTTGTGACTTAGAAATGGGATACCTTTTAAATGCAGATAAGTCTTCAAACTGTGGGGGGCAGCATTACGCCAGAGCAGCATTCAGACTGTCAATTCAGAAGAAGAATTTACTTTATAACGAAACTTTATAACGAAAATTACGTAGGTAACTGTGGTTCTGTGAATTCCTGGATGACTGCAGTCAGCTGGCCGATGCGTCACATGATTGACTTTGTTGTCATTAGGACTCGACCTGCGAGGAGACATGTCCACTTTGTTTACTGCTGCTGGCAGTCATGAAGGAATGAAACAGAACTATAACTGCGGCTACGGGAGATGACATCAGCCCGGTCGTCTTATACCGTTACCGGCACAAACACGTTATACAGGCTGTTATCTTGATAAAACGACATTAGCACCAAGAAAAATGTCCATTTTGTAACGTTAACTAACTTAAATGAAAGCAACATGGTTTTGTTGAAAAACCGAGCTGTAATGAAAACATGGCTACCTCAGATACAAACGTGAACCCCTAAATGCATTCAAGACACCTGCATGTGTTCCAGTTTCTTTATTTCTTTATTGCATTTCTTTGTATTACATTTAAGTTACTTTCATGTAATTCAGTATTTTAGATGATGTATTCTCTTGTAACACTGATAAAACCTCTCAGATGTTAATGTTCTGCTCTGCTTTTGGCCACGTTATGGGAAGGATAAAAGGTTATAACCCGGTCACAGCCAGGTCAGTTGAACCTTTGGTCATGAACAAGTGCAAGATGTCTTGTGGCTTTTGACACCTATACCTATTCTGCTAAAGAGGTAGAAAGCGAGTACGAGTGGCTGCAGTTTCACAGCTGCCTCGCTAGAAACCCTCTGAAGGCCTCAAGGTGTGCAGAAGATGCTCCACACAGGAAACCACACCGTAGGGCAGGAAACGGGGTCGTGAAGATTAACACAGACAGCACTTACTCTCCACAGCAATTGGGAATAAAGGTTAACGGTTTGCAAACCCCGACAAAGGAAACCATCGGACTGTATTGTTATACGATCAACACTTTCACTTATTTGGCCACAAAACCTTATTTAGGCATCCTGAAGGACTCGACGCAGCACCAAAGAAGGAGGAAGAAGCAGCCAGGAACTGACTGGGGGGGGGGGGGGGGTAAAATCAAGGGTAACATAGAGAGCAGAACTTTGTATTAGGTTGAAGTGTTCACATCTTTTGTTCTTCATTTGTATTTTTTTCCTTTTTTGGCAAAACTAGACGCTTGCAGCCTGTCCTTGTTATAAGGGAGAAAGTCAGGTTGTGTGAGCCTTTTCTTTTAACCCCCAAAAATCAAAATAAAGCCAATAGACTCTGAAATAGGAGTCTAGAAAGACACATTTTTGTGGATTGTTTGGGGGACCCTGTTCAGCAGATCAAGACGGCATCGGGTCATTGATCAGTCTCACCTCATTGAACTGACCGTCAATCACTCTTACTACGGTAGTAAAAGTGATTGATGAGCCAATAGACAAATGAAAAAGTTAATGAATGCAAAGATGATTGGATGATGTTTTTCAGCCCCATGACTTTCACAGCTGATGTAAAATAATATTTATATATTTAAAGCTTTTAATTAATCATAGCGTGTGTGGTAGTGAACCCAATTCAAAACCAAATATGCAAAAATTGTTGAAAGAAACATCTTCTATAACGCATTTAAAGTTCCAATGTGTAATTAATTTGGCTTTTTATAAGCAAAAATCAAGTATTTCTTTAAAACATATGTATTTTGCTGAAGTCTAATTACAATCACATCCCATTGAAAGTATTCTTGTAGCTTAGAATGAGTTGTTTATAAATGCATAGGTGGCATCGCACCCAACAAAAGACTGCCAGTTGCATCGCTATCTTCAAATGTGTTAGCCAGAAAGGGCTAACACATTTTAGCTGTGACACGCACCATTCCTGGATGATATGTTCATGGGCAAAATGATGGGAAGATCGGCTCTTTTCAAAGATTCATCTGCCTTAGAAGAGGCAGCTATAATAACAAACCGTTCTTCATTTAGTATTACTCAGCCTGAGTCGTTGTTATTACGAAAGATTCATGTGTTGGTAAGAAATTTTCTATTCACTCTTATTTAAAATCAATGTTTTCCTAAACAAAATGACCCGTGTTTAAATCTGGGATGGACTGATACCACATTTTTACAAACCAGTACCAACATGAGTACTAATAAATCCTGTTACAGGTTACTGGTAAGGAGTGTGGACCAGAAAGTATGCCTGAGTGGTGAAACTGAATCTTCATAAATAAGGAGGATAAATTGTTTTTTGGTGGATTATGTTCATCACTATGACCGGGCCTCCAAAACCAGCTTCTCTCACCTCGATAATGGTACGATACCCAGTGCTGGTATCAGCACGGGTGCATCCCTACTTTCACTGAACAACTGGGAGGAATATTTTCATTCATAAGTCCTGCTCTCAGCTTTACAAATACAAAATCACAAAAATTTAACCAGATGTTCATTTTTCAGTTCTTTAATATAACATCCTGCAACATAAATCTGTCTTTCATGTCTGGTCTGTGTTACTTGCTGTCTGTTGCAGCACTGCATTCAAACCAGGCACCCCAAACACTCCACCATACTAGCCTTGGTCTCACCTTTGGCAACCTGTGGGATCTAAAGTTGATGCCCAGCAATATGTCCAAACCGATGTCCAAGGCCTCACAAGTGGAAGAAGCAAGACAGCTCCCCCGGCAAAATGACCAATAACAAGCTCTGCAAAATGACCAATAACAAGCTCTAATACGCCCCAGAACAAGATAATGGAACTCTGCAAGAAAACCAGTAACACAGGAAAGTACATCCCGGACAAGCCCCCTCTTTGTTATGTCCCTGCTCTGCAAGGGATTTAGAACGCGACAAATGATCCATGAATTCAGGATGGTAGAAGCGGAGTAAAGGTTTTTATTGCTCAGGAGGAGGCAAATTAGAAGTTATAAAGCTGAAAAGGTGATTGTGTTTGCAATGCTGTTCAAATGAATGAAATCAAAAGACAAACAAAGCCTGAAATAAAAGGGAGCCAAATGGGGAAAACCAACACAAACTTAATTTACGCATTCTACGAACCAAAAAGGGAATGAGCAGCACCAATAAGCTAAAAAACTAATGTATACAAATTATTACAAAACAAAGGCTCTTGAGGACCGGACTTGAGAATTTAGTTTCTTATTTTATTCTGTATTCTGGCAAACATTTCGCTAATTATGATCAAAAATGTCCATCACATGACCTCTTGCTGTCCATCCTCACACATACATGTGTAATAAAGTTTCAAGTGTCTGAGAATCAGGTGTTTGTCTTTATTGTTTCAGACTCAGGGCGCATTCACACCAGACTTTTTGAATGGAATCAGGGTCCGTTTGCTGGGAAAGTCCGCTTCGTTTGGGGCGTTGTTAACGCACAAACAGACTCTGATTCGGACCAAACAAGTGGACTCGTCCACCTACAAACTCAGGTCTCTGTACGAGTGAAGCGGACCAAATGCAGCAAGTGGACAAAAACTGCTTCCTGCATTGGTCCAGCATGGCATTGTGGGTAATATTATGGTTTATATTAAAAACGTTGGGCGTTGTTGGAAACAATACCAAAACAAACATGCATGTTAGGCTTTTTTTTTTAGAAATGACTGATGATAAAACGTGAAGCGACAAAGTAAAATTTTAATTAAGCATCCCAGTTTCTAGGTTAGGCTCACATGGAAACTTTTGTCATGATTAAAACATTCTCAAGTCCAGAAAAGGGATTAGATCCATACGCCCCTGCCAAAAGTCCGGAACAGTTGTCAGAGCGGAACGGTTGGAACTTCGAGGCCGGCTGCACGATTGGAAAGTCCGGAGTTTTGCCGTTGCTTTGTATTTGCATTATGGCGTGAAGATGGCGGTTTCATCCTCAAAACGTTTCCGAAAACACGTGACAGAAACAAAAGGAGTCACTCTGCTTTGTTTTTACGCCGGGTCACGCGGGAAGTGACAGATTTTTCAACGAATCAATGGATTGCTGTATATTAGCTCCGCCTCTTTGGTCCAGATCGGTTAGATCAGTACCCCTACCGAAGGATACCATAAAGGTAGGCCGGGTCGGGTCGGATATAAGGGTACCCGTCCCAGTTTTTATCTGTGGAGAGGCAAAAAAACGTGGACCGATCCAGCCCGACCCGACCCAGACCCGCTGGTGGGTACTAAGTACCCACAGAAATACTGCTGTTTTTAAAGTAATTAGTTGTAAAATGGCGGCTCTTGGATATGCCTGAAATATACGTGACATATACGAGAATCTGCAAGAACGTGATCTCGGTCTGGGAGATCACCCCCACCCACCAACTGAGCCGAGTCCCCAATCAGACCGGGTCTAGTGGACTATCTGGTGTGAAAGCACCCTCATACCAAATGTGGATGATCAGCAGGATTTGAGGTTGATATAAAAGTTGAACAGGGGTGCCCAAGTCTGGTCCTTCAGAGCTACCATCCTGCACATTCTGGTTGCTTCCCTTCTCCAACACACCTGAATGCTCTAAAAATTGCGGGATAGTAGCTCTTGAAGACGGGACTTGAGCACCCCTGAAGCAGACTCACTGTGGTGGCGTTTCACGGGCTGAAGATGAAGCCGCTCACATCCAGACTTTTACTGTCATGATAAATAATCCTGTTTACTTTTACATCGTCACCATCCAGAATAATCCCAGTCTGCCGTACACTGGTTCACTCTTCATCATGTGTATGAAGACAAACATGCAGCTTTCAGACCAGCCCTGAACTAAAACCTAATTACTTAATTATTTTATGTAATCTGACTCTTATGTTCGTTTACAGGTTTTATGAGTCCAGTAAAGCAGAGAAATTATCCAGCCGAGTATTTGTGAGTTACTACTCAGAGATATTTATTCCTGTGATATTACAACCAGACAGCAGATCACTGACATGAAACTGGTCTCATACTGGTAAAATAACTCGTTAATGCCTCCTCTGTGAGGACACACCTCCACGCTCTTTATGTAGACATTCAGGTTTGACTGGTTTAGAAGGAAATATGTGAAAACAAGGACAGAAACTGGTTAAGAATGTAGTTTAAGGTAGGACCAGTCAGTCTGTAGCAGACACCAGTATGCTATAAAATCCTGGCTGTTCACCTCTGAAACAAAGTAAGTCATACTATTACTCTTATTATTATTTATTCTGCTGACAGAGAGGAGGGGAGGCAGTTAAATATCATGTTGATGAGCTCACATCTCATTTCTGGATTTATTAAAGAGGATTTACCATCAAAAGCAATTTCATAAAATATTTACAACACATGTTGCACAAAGAGCTTTAAAACTAGAATACAACTTTTTACATTGACTTAAAAAAAGATGATCATTGAATCATCGTCTCGGATAAACATCAGCATTCAGGGTTAATTGATGATTCTAGGATGAAAATATGTTGTTATGGGGAAATTCTTCGTGTTGTAGCTGTCAGCTGTTTGTGGTGAAGTCAAAGCTATTATGTCGGTGTTACGTTAAATTTATCTAGACTGAATCTGGTATTCGTTCATGTGGTTTTCTGTTAGCCTGTTAGCTGATGTGATTCAGTTGTGAGTCACCTGACATAAAGGGGTATTTTTGGGGCACTTTTACATGAAATTATGCAGGGCTGATGCTCCAAACATGATTTTGTTGTTCCCTATGACAAGGACAATAAATATACAATCTGAATATGAAAAAAAGGAGAAAATGGAAAAAAGGCGGGAATTTTTTTAATCAAATTTTTATCAACAGAGAGATCATGATACTTCTGTACATACTAATACCCGCCGACAACATTACATTTAATACAATTAGGTGTGATTTTTTTTTTTAGCATGTTTTTTTAAAACACATAACTCATGTCGCTGACGTGTTCATCACAAATATTTCTGCCCACAATTACTTCAGCCAGCTTCCATTTATTCTTTATTGTTAACCTGGAGAAATGTCACATCAGAAAAAACAAACATTTCCTTTATGAAACGCAGTTATAAGAACTCTGTGTCTGATAAACATCTGTTTAACTGAGAACAAATGTCTGCTATGACAATCATCCTACTCGTCTTGACATTAGCTGGTTAGCATCATTTAGCTAGCTAGCATGGTTTCCCAGTTAAGCTCGTAAATGTCTGTGGTGTGGAGACGGGAAAGAATTTGACAGGACTTACAGTACAAGCTAGCATTGTTCACACATTTTCGGACATTTACGTGCACGACATGAAGGAATTTTGTTCAGATTGAATCTGATAATCGTTCATGTGACTTCCTGTCAGTTGTTGACGAGAGATGATGAGTCATGAGTCATAGCAGCGAGGCCAGTTTTTCTACCTTCACCACAACAAAAGAAAGAATTAAAGAAAATATTTGTTTCAGCATTCTTAAGTGTTTACTTAACTAGGGGTGCTTACGTGCTCGCCACAAAATGTTTCTGCTCACGAGCACGCAACACGGAAATAAAGCCGGTCCCAGCTTTTTATTGTCTCCAGGCGCCAGACGTTGCAACACGAATGTTTCCTGTAGTTAATACGCAGTTATACAAACCAAGTTTCTGGTTAGCATCGGTTTAACTAGCACCTGTTTAACTTTATCAGTTTAACGAGCTGAGAGAAAATATCTGCCATGAAAAGAATCCTAATTATTTTGGCTGTTGCGGTGGTTAGCGTCGAGTTTACCGGAGCAGGTAAGAATTAACTGTTAGCATTAGCTATTGTAACCATTAGCATTGGTTGTTTCCATTGCTTGTTTAGTTAAGATCGTCAGTGTTTGTTACGTTTGTAGAGATGGAATTAGTTAAAGGGATTTACAAACAAAATATTTGACATTATTGACATAGTTTGTGACATTTATGTCGGCGAGATTTTGGGTGTGGTGAGCCTGGGTTCATGGTGCTAGCTTAGTTTGGATTTTCCCCTGTGTAAGGTGTGTTTGGCTGTTCAGCGGACTGAATATTTGGTTTACTTCCTGCTCAGTTTAACCCATTTTTACACTTTAAAAAAAAGTTTCTTTTCAAGTTTTTGTTTTACTTTGGACAATGACAATGATAACAATACTTTTCTAATATATTTTTCTTTTTTAAATAGAGTTGATGGCAATAATAGTGAAAGAGTGAAAACTTAAACCAGTGATGTGATAATAAAAACTTCTTACTTTACACACCCAAAATAAGATGCAGGGATGAACAGGTTTATGAAAAAATATTTAAAACAAAATTAATTATAGACACTTAAAAAAACAGCCAAACAACAGGGGGTGGGTAACACTTAACCCTTTCATGGGTGGACCATGTTGCCTGTTTAAAAAGTTTTAAATGTACATAAGCAGGAATGGTGACAAAATGAAACGGCTATATTTTGACCAAATATTTTCATTTTAAATATTTAACATTATTTTCATAGATATTTTTGGTGAATAGATTAATGTAAATTAATTAAAAGTGAAATATGGTGAAGAGATAAAAACAAAACTACACATAGAAGGAAAATCCTATATGTGAAAACATATAATGCTGCTGTAATAAGGGTAAAAGTTCCTTTAGACTCTTAATTGTCTCTTTGTTCAGATTAATGTGGTGTTTATGATGAATTAATGAGCTCAAAGCCCCTCGGGTCAATATGTGGGTAATTACCAAGTGTCAATCATATAGCCTTCTCTGGCCCACAATCACCACATATTGATGAACTGATTAACAAAATTATTAAATAATTCTGTTTACATTACAGCTGGAGAGATGTTTCATTCAGTTAAATAAATTAATTAATACTGAATTATTTAAATTTCAGCAAATGCATAAACATAATTAAATTATTTCAAAATAAACTAATGTAATGTACTATTTGTAAAGGTACAGTGTGTAAAAAAAATCAAAGATCAATGGCAGAAAAATGTGATATATAATCCAAAACTGTGTTTCTATATATGTGTAATTGCTGCACTAGCAGCCACTGTACATTCACAACGTTCACATCATTTCTTGCAATACCCATCTTTACCACTAGATGTCAGTAATTCTTACATACTGTACCTTTAATGATATTTTTATTCTATTTTTGCTGTTTTTACTTCCTCTCCTGCAGAGCAGAGAAACATCACAGCTGAACCTGGACATGATGTCACTTTGCCGTGTAGAGCTGAAGATGATGGACACATCGATGTTGTGGAGTGGACCAGACCGGACCTGGAGCCACAATATGTCCTGTTCTACAGAGACGGACATCTCGATGCAGAAAACCAGCATCCATCTTTCCAGAAGCGCGTGGATCTTCAGGACGGACAGATGAAGGATAGAAACGTGTCTCTGGTTCTGAAGAATGTGACGATGAATGATACAGGAACATATGAATGTAGAGTCTTACAGAGCAGAAGGGATCGCAGGAGGAGAGCCATCCTGCAGTCTGATCCCATCAGCATCATCCGTCTGGAAGTTTCTCCATCAGGACGAGACAAGAGAGGAAGACTCATGGTTGGAGGAGACAAGGCTGGAGGAGACAAGGCTGGAGCAGACAATGGTGAAAGGAACAATGTTGGAAGGATCTATGGGTCTGTTGGCCTGTCAGTTGCTGGCATAGTTGTTGTTGTTGTTGTCATTGTTATTGGAGGTGGTGGTGTTGGTTTCACGTTCTGTAAAAGAACGTTGAGATCAAACCCTCCACCTGGAGCAAAGCAGCTGGTTCAGATATCAGTGATCTCTCTCTCTGAATGTCCCAGCTCTGACTGTCCTTCTGTGTCTTGTCCTTAGAGACATTTCAGCCTGTAGAAACCTCCTGAACAAAGACAGGAAACATGATAAACATCCAGCTTGATAAGATCTTCCCAGTTCAGTCGGTAACAGATGATGTCACAACTGACAAATGAAACATTCAGTAGAAACAATTCTATTTTCCATTTGTGAACACAAAAAGATGAAATGAAATGAAATGAAAAATACTTTATTCATCCCCGAAGGAAAATTCAGTATTGTAAAAGCTCACTTTTTTTTTTTTTTTTTTTTTTTTTTTTTTTTTTTTTTTTATAAATAAACAAAAAGTCAGTTAGTCTTGTTCTTTAGGGTGATGGTTGCTGGCAGGAATGAATTCCTGTATCTCTCCGTCCTACAGCGAACTTGACGCAGCCTCCCACTGAACACACTCTGTTGATTCTTCACCGTGTTGTGGAGAGGATGGGAAGTGTCCTCCATCATCTTCATCAGCTTGTGAAGCATTCTTTTTTGAACGATCAGCTCCAGCGGCTCCAGAGTTATCCCCAGCACAGAACCAGCTTTCTTGATCAGCTTGTTTAGTTTCTTCAAGTCTCTGGTTCTGATGCTGCTGCCCCAGCAGATGGCTGCAAAGCTAATTGCACTTTCTACCACAGACTTATAGAAGATATGCAACATCTTTTTGCAGACATTAAATGATTTTAGCTTCCTTAAGAAGAAGAGTCTGCTCAGACCTTTCTTGTAGATGTAGTTACAGTTGCATTTCCAATCAAGTCTGTTGTCCAGCTGAACTCCAAGGTATTTGTAGTTCTCTACCACCTCCACCTCCTCTTCCAGGATGTAGACAGGACTATGCTGCTTATTCTTGCTCCTCCTGAAGTCAACAATCATCTCTTTAGTCTTGCTGGTATTTAAGATGAGCTGATTGTTACTGCACCATTTCACAAACTGATTGACAAGTTCCCTGTATTCGGCTTCTTGTCCATCACTAATACACCCCACAACAGCAGAGTCATCAGAATATTTCTGCAGATGACAGGACTCAGAGTTGTACTGGAAGTCTGAGGTGTACAGTGTAAAGAGGAATGGTGAGAGTACAGTCCCTTGTGGTGCTCCAGTGCTGCTGACCACCATCTCAGACACACAACCTTTCAGTCTCACAAACTGTGGTCTGTTTGTGAGGTAGTCGTAAATCCAGGTGGTTGTGGAGGGATCCACCTGGAAGTTATGGAGCTTCTCACATAGCAAAGCAGGCTGAATAGTATTAAATGCACTTGAAAAATCAAAGAACATGACCCTCAAAGTGCTGCCTGACTGGTCCAGATGAGAGTGGGCTCTCTGAAGCAAGAAGATGATGGCGTCTTCAACCCCAAGCCCATTACGATATGCGAACTGTAATGGGTCCTGAAAGGTGTTCACTTGCTTGTTGAGGTGAGCCAGTAAGAGTCTCTCCAGGACTTTCATGATGTGAGATGTCAAAGCAACTGGTCTGTAGTCATCTGGTTCAGCTGGTTGTGGTTTTTTAGGGACTGGAACAAGACAGGATGTTTTCCACAGCACAGGAACTCTGTTCTGTCTCAGGCTGGTGTTAAAAAGGTGCTGGAGAACCGGACATAGTTGTTCTGAGCAGGTCTTGAGAACTCTGGGACTGACACCATCTGGACCTGCAGCCTTGTTCCGGTTCAGTTTTTCTTTTTTTTTTTTTTTTTTCAGATTTGAGTAATAATGACTGTCGTTCTCTGTCTGCATGTTTTATTGGAGATGTTTGTTGGTGTTGACAGTCTGATTTCTTTTGAAGAGCAAAATTTACAAAAATTTCATGATTTTTTTTTTTAATTCACTGAAAAAATTAAAGGTAAAATGTATTAAAAAAAAATCAAAGGTAAATGGCAGAAAAATGTGATAAATAATTCAAAACTGTGTTTCTATTCATGTGTAACTGCTACACTAGAATAACTGTTGTGTGTTTATTTTCTTAGAATTAGTCATTTATATCTACTTGCTGGTTTACATGGAGGCTGCCATATTTGTTCCACTATTTTTACTACGGTGTCCCTGGATGGAAAAAACTGTGTGTGAAGTGAGAACCCTTTAAAATTTTAATCTGTTGTAATGCCTTAAAAGATATTAAAAGTCCCTACCTGTGGTCATAGCTACACCTGAGACCACTGATCCACTCACAGATAAAACATCTTTATGTCTGGGAGAATTTTGGCCACTAACGGCCACCATACATTCACAACAGTGCTTGAAATATGAATTCATCTGAAAGAAAACATATTTTCTTTCAAATACTCATCTTTACTACAAGATGTCAGTAATTCTGACATACTGTACTTTTAAGTACAAAAAAATTGAGCCGTTCAGTTCAAAATGTTCAAAAACCGATTTTCAAGTTAGTTTTAGTCCCAATTTATTAAGAAAAGTGATTATTAGTTATTATTAATTTATTTACTGTCTTCAGGTCACATGTTTACGTCACATTTCAAGTGTTTCTATTGTGAATACTGGTTGAAAACCTAATTTAGTTTGCATAAAAGACAAACATTTCTCGAATCATGGTCAAAAATGATCACAGCCTGTCCAGATATACTGTACGATAAAGTTTGATTTAAATGAGTCTCAAGTGTGTTCGTCTTTATTTCAGATTAAGACCAAAAGTAGACGATGATTCATGTCGCAGGTGGAAATAAAATAAGACTCACTGATAAAATCATAAACCATGTTTTTACATATTTTACTTTTATATCAGATGACACTTTAGTTCATTGGGCAAAATGATTTGATTGTTACATCCATCCCCAAGTACTCGTTACCACTGAGTAACACTTGCTCAAACAAAAAGTGTTACTATCATCCCCGGTCTCCCCTACATGTTTTCATGCACATGCATGTTGATGTGAAGCTGTTTTACCTGAACGTATTCTGTCTCTGCTGGATAATAAACTACTCTGATTTATATCCTCTGATGTTTAAGGAGATACTACAGGCAAACACCTCCTCGTTTTTTCATCACCTGGTCAATTTTAAGATTCTTGTTTTTTTCCCGCCTTCAACATGTTTTCTTTCAGATAGTGTATAAAAAAACAAAAAAAAAACAAAAACGTCCAAAATAAAAATTTTAGGGTTTATTTCATAATACTTTGTGTGATGCACCCAAATGCCATTGAAATGCAGCTAAAGTTGCTGTTTTCTCAAAACGAGTTTTTTTTTTCTCTTACTCTGGGTAAAAAAATCTCCACTTCAGCAGCACTTACAGACACCAAACTTTTACGTTTTTGCTCCTGACTGTATTCTTAAAGTTTTTTAAGAAGGATTTTTTGATATCTCATTCACAGCCTGATTTATAGAACATTTCATCCCAAAATACGCCAAAAAAATGACTTTTTTTCCTGGTTAGTGACAGTATATTCTCAATTTTGAAATGATAACTAGAGATATCCAAACTCCCCTTTGTAAACACTTTTGGCTTTAATATGTGAAAAAATTCAAAAGCAAAGTTGAACCTGGTTTAATTCTGTGTTTAGATTTTTTTCCCAAAATGTGCAAATTAGAGCAGAACATCTCATTTGCATATTTAAACATAAAATTTCTGAAAACTTGCAATACAAAAAAATGACAGCCCTAATCTGAAGAATAAACCAGGAAAGTTTCATGGTGTTACCAGTTTTTACCCTATTTGCCTAAGTCTCTCACCTTAAATGACGTAATTTATTTCTGAGGAGATCGTGCTTAAATTGTTGCGTCATCAGTCTGAGTTAACTTGACCTCATGCTGAGGACGCTGATCCCAGATCACATCCTCATTTCAGTCGGTCTCTGATCCACACAGAGACAGTCTGCAAGGTGAGGAAGACCATCATGCCCTTCCTCGCTTTGCTGCGTTTACTGAAGGCAACATTCGCGATGAATTAAAGACACGAGAGAGCTGCTTATTTTCTACCTGCAGTTTCCATGCGCAGGTCTGACAGCAGAACCTGCTGAAAACTCCCCAACAGCACAAGAAACAACAAAAGAACATGTCGAATATACAATAAATTTAAACTTGGATAAGCTTTGTGTCCCACAGGGCTCGGGGTGTAATATGCCCTTTTCTGTACATTAAAAAATTGCAAACAAACTGGGAGCCAATAAGGATATAATATGACGTCTAAGTTAACACCTATATTGTAATAAATTTGTTTCAGACACGGACAAACGTCAAATTTGACCGTTTTCTATGATTCCCTAATTAAAAGTCAGAAAAATCCCATCTTTTATTGTAGCTTGAATGCAGCAGTGCCGGAAGCCACGGTAATGAGGAAGTTAATGAAGCTGTGACTTGACCACTTTTTAAAATACAAACTTATAATGTCCAGAACAATCTTTATTTGCCTTTTACTCGTGCTGATGTTTACAGCGACTTCTTCTCCGGGTGAGTTGTTTGTTGTTTGTATTTATTCTGAAGGAGAAACGTTTGTCGCATCGTAGCTGTCTCAGCTTGATAATAATCCTGCTGTTTCACCTCCGTCATGTTTTTTCATCCAGCCGGTATCATCTGCATGGAGGTAAAAGTTTAGAGTACGTATAAATAACACGTATTTGTATATTAGCTATATATATGATGTATTTATAAAAGTTTTTTTTAGTTTACTGAATAAAAAACAGAAACAAGTGCAAATAGCAGCAATATAATTGATGTAGTTAGAATAAAACCTTTGAAAGAATGCGGATGTTTGGAGCTTTAACTTTGTTTAAAACTTTGGTTTCAGATTTTAGAGGTTTATATTTTCTGTATTGCTGAACTCCGTTTCTTTACCTCCGGAGGGACAAATACATCTCAGTCCTGCACTGCTGTGGATCTGATCTGTCATGTTTCCTCTCCTGCAGGACAGACAAACGTCACAGCTGAACCTGGAGATGACGTCACTCTGCCATGTAGAGCTCCAGGTGACGGACCCATCATCGCTGTGGAGTGGACCAGACCGGACCTGAAGCCTCCACAGTATGTTCTCTTATACAGAAACGAGCAGTTTGACCCGGAAAAGCAGCATCCATCTTTCCAGAATCGGGTGGATCTTTAGGACAGACAGATGAAGGATGGAGACGTGTCTCTGGTTCTGAAGAATGTGACGACTGATGATACAGGAGCGTATGAATGCAGTCGTCCAGAGAGGAAGAAACCGCAGGAAGAGAGCGAATCTGAAATCTGGTCCCGTCGGCATCATCTACCTGAAAGTTGGTGAGTTCATCTCTGTGGTTCTCTTCACTCGTCACATCAGCATCAGTCGTCCTCAAAATTATTCATCCTCCAATTAAAGAAAATGCCAAATTCACAACTTTAATTAAAATATTAGGAAAAGAAAGAAACTAACAATGAATAAAAATTTACAAAATTATAATTCAGTGAAACAAAATATTGCTTTTGAATTATGGTTAAAAATTATAATAATTAAAAAAAGAAAAAACTATCCCAGACATATTACAGCACCTTTCCAGAATACACTATATACCTGCCAACAGGTGTAGACGTCGTTTTGAACATTAAAGTAAACACCTAACCCTTTGAAGTCCGACGAAGCATCGTGTGGGTTTAACTGGTGTATTAGGGATGTAACGATTACCGGGTAAATGATTAATTGTGATAAAATTCCCAACGATTAGTAATACCGTTTCAAATTTTACTTATCATTAAAACCGTGATTGATTATTGTGCTTTGAAAACTAGTGATGCTGCTCATTGGCTGGAAAAGCAGCAGCAGTCCCAGTT
This sequence comes from Atherinomorus stipes, assembly GCA_023101725.1. NCBI lineage: Eukaryota > Metazoa > Chordata > Actinopteri > Atheriniformes > Atherinidae > Atherinomorus > Atherinomorus stipes. The sequence continues at coordinate 22,579 of JALJCO010009556.1, read as the reverse complement.
TGCAATGTTTAATTTATGAAAACATGGTGGAAGACAACGAAGGCGCCCACGAGGACAGTTTTTTAGAGAATTTTCTCCCTTTAAATAGGACCAAGTAGACATCTAGATCTATTTTGGATGCTTTTTAATGATACTGGGGGGGTGATTTCAATAATACCGTGATAATTCTGTCACAATAACCTTGATATCAAATTTTTATATCGTTACATGCCTAATAGGTATATGGCAGGTAAAGTCTGGCCGTATTTCCACCAATTTATCCTCTAAAATGTCTGTTTTGATTGGTCGCTAGATCTTCTGCCCTCAGCAGAGCTCAGGTTGAGTGCACATGGTGAGTTTTTGCCTCACCAGGTAAAAAATATCAAACATGTTTGATTTTCACCTCAAGGCCTCGTGAGGCAGAAAATCAGGCGACACGGCGACGATCTGCTGAGCAAACGGCCTCCAATGACTTTTGGCTCAGCAGAAAATTCGTGTGCGGCAGCATTTCATGAAAAACACCATTTTTTGTGCCAAAATCACATTTCATATGATAATTTCCATTAATATAAATATAAAACAATATAAAACAAGATCAATTGCATGTCGAGGAAACCCGGAGTTTAAAACAGCAGAAAGGTGAGTTAGCTTCAGCTGCAGTAACATGTTTCCTGTCCTCCACAGATAAACCTGCAGGCTCCTCCCCGTCTCCGTGGTTGTGGTGGTTGGTGGTTGGAGGTGTTTTAGTCTCCATCATTTTCCTACTTTCTGTTTGTTCCTACAAGCGATCGAGAACGTCCAAATAAAGCCCTGATGGTGGGTCCTGCATGTGTAACCCTGCCCTTACCGACTATCCGTCCTCAGACTGTCATTAATGCTCGTTTACTTTTACGTCTTCAAGGACCGAGCTGGATCCAGAGGCTGACACGAGTTCTGTGGATGTGATGGAGGCTTCATGTGGCTTCCAGGAAGCGGGGGAGCGAGGGGGGGTTATTTTGGACAGCTATGACCAGGAATCTTTCGGTTTTAGGGAATATTCCGGCTGTTTGGTCCGCTTCCATGAACAGGACCGTTTGTTCAGCCCGGTGGAGGAACAACCACTCTGATGCACAGTTTCACTACTTCCTGCTACAGTTACCATGACGACAATGGCCAGACACACCTGGATTAACCAGTTTGTTCAGTAATGAAAGACAGGAAACAAAGGAGCACTACTGAGTTCAGGAAGTAATTGGGGGGGTTGCGGTGTAGCAAATACCAGCATATATTCTTTCATATATCCGTTTATAAATATTTTATAGACGTCAGTTACATGTTTTTACTTCTTGAAATCCTATCCAGATGAGGCCCCCCCACCCTGAGCCATAACATCCAGGTCACCATCCGGAGCCCCTAAAAATGTATGAGTGAATAATCTATGTTTGGGTGATAAGTAAAACATTGATTAAGGTCTCTGACATGTCATGAAGAGTTCCCTGCAGTTTCTAATAACTTCAGAGAAACATGTTGTTCAGGTTACAGACCAGTTTGGATCTTCTAGAGCACATTTTATGGTAGAATTAGAGCTTTTCAGATGCAAAACATGGACAATAATCAGTTCTTAGATAAAATATACAGTTTTGTTGCTTAATTCCACCTTAGAAAGGCGTGAGAGGGGATGAAAGGGATTACTTTACCAGATATCTGTGTGATTTTCCTCAATAAACTGTAGTAATTTAAACGTTTTTTTTTTTTTATCTTCATTAACAATTACAGAAGTATTTCAGTTTATGGCAAACAAATCCCACTATACTGAATCCTATTTCAGCTTAATCCACTTCAAAGTGATGAACATCCGTTGAAATTACATTTTACTTATGACTAAATACATAAATCATATGTAACCTGTATCAGTGCCAAGATGTTACACTGTTTTTTGTCCTATAACGAACCATCTAATGGGGCCCTCCCGGTAATCTGAGGTCCTACGCAGCCTAGAGATCTGCGTGTATGAAGCGGCGGTGTTGTACCAGCTTCCCTTCCAGATGTGAACTTTGCTGCTTTCTGAGCTGATTTATAAAAACAGCATCTTTTATGAACCAGTCTGCTGCTGGTGGACGTCAGGGATGGAAACGTGTCTCAGGGACCAGAAGCTCAGGAAGATCAGACATGTTTCAGGTTTACATTTCTGATGTTAACATGTTCCTCTCCGTGTTACCGTCTCCATCGTGTGACTGATCGTTTACTTGTATGGGTGAAATAAAGTTTTTCAAAGTGTTCTGTGTAGACGTGGTTTTACTGGAGACAGACTGGACTCAGTGTGGTCTACTGGGAGCAGGGCCGGCTCCTGGAACACATGCATGAGGGGGCATCGTGTGAACACGTCATGCTTCAGCCTAGTTTTTGTTCTTAATGACTGTTTTCTTGGGTTATTAGCAGAGTTCATCTCCCTAGAAATAGATTGCAGTTTGTCAGGCCCGTATACTTCAGACCTGTCCAGCATGGATGTCCAACCTGAAACCAAAACTTCTGCTGGTATTTATACACAGTCATGGAAAAATGAAGAGACCATTCTTGTTTTCTCATATTTCTTGGTCATTTTAATGCCTGGTACGACTAAAAGTACATTTGTCTGGACAAATATAATGAAAACAACAAAAATAGCTCATATGAGTTAATTTCAGAACTGATATCTAAATATTTTCATGCGTCTCTTGATAAGTTATTTTGGTTATTAAGGTCTTACATCAATACCTATGGTATTGTTCTGCCAAGAACAGCATTCAGGCATTTTAGATTTTCTTTTCTGTCTCTTTTAGTCACATGATTCACACCACAGTTGGAACTTGATTATATAACCATTATTTTTAATGACAAGGGTGGTTTCTTTAATTTTTCCATGGCTGTATAAAGCTGACCATTAAGCCCCCAGACCAAAATAAGGTGGCAATCGCTCAGGGGGAAACAGAAACTGTCAACAATTGACGACCGGCAATTGATGGAAATGACCAAGATTTGGCTGTTTGGAATCGCCATTGGAGACCGCTGGGACTTAAAGGCAGGCAAGAAAACTGATGTCAGCCTGACCCAAACAATCCTACTTATCTAATCTACTCCCCAATGTCCTTGGAGAAACTGCCGAAGTGAAGCTCTGCAACCCCCCTCCCTCCACGGGAGCAGTAGACACTCTGGCAAGGCTGTTCTTATCACCTACAGACTTTGTGTGTGTGCTCTGTCTCTCGCTCACGCACACACATCACACGATACTGACACACACATGTCCACTGCACTGCTGGTCCTTCAACTTCCACCCACCAGAAATCGGTGGTGGTTGGAAAGATGCGCCCCCTGTTGTTTGGCTGCGTCTCCTCTCTCACTGGGCTCTGGACCCCTCCTCCTCCCTACCACATGTGTCATGATGTTGTGACTGTCTGTATACGTGCTTAATTGTACTGAGGGTGTTTTTTTAACCCATTATCACGTCCTCTGCAGAGGGCGGGACAGTGGTTTCTTTTTTTCTCCCCTCCCCCACCTGTCCCAATGTTTTTTCTGTTACCCCTCCTGTAAAGCACTTTGTGTGTCCAATGGGTACTGTAAAGGGCTATATAGATAAACTTGATTTGATTTGATTTGAACAATAAAATAACAACTATAGGGTAAACAAAATAAGAAAAAAATCAAATATCCTCCATCAAAGTTTTAACAACCACCAACAATATCTTTTATTCTAAGAATGATGCGGAGTGACGGAGAAGGTCCCGCCTGCGGCTTGCGGGACGAGGCGGAGTCCCGCGCCGCCTGACCCCGGCTTTACACCAGGTCCGTGAGCGCAGTGCAACAGCATAAGCATTTACCCCGTGCACTGTGCGCTGGCGAGCGCACCAGCTGTTGCTTGATTCATGACATCACGGAATCGTGGGAGGGGTCGCCTGTGATTCTCATCCACATGGTTCATTTTGACCACATTTTGCACATTACCTTGTGGACACAGATATGACGTCACGTTCAGATAGTTCAGCAGTTGAAATCTGCAAACTGACTTTTTTTTTTAGGAAGGTTTAACACTGCATCCCGTGTCTGATTTCCTGTCTGGTCCGATCTGAACTACCTAAATTGACGCGGTGTCAGCGCGTGCTCCGTCAAAAATAGAGCTGGCGCGTATCTTTAGCGCAGTGGCGCGACATGTCGAAGCGACGACTTCACCGCTCACGCACTGTGGCATTTTCGATATATTTCAAACCATTGAGTACCATTGAGGGGGGGGCAGTGGCCCCTGTGACCATGTCTGGCTCCTGGTGTGAACGGATCCCCAATCAAACAGCACGTCAAGACACACAAAACACAATACATCTACTGTGTATATCTGGACTGGAGTTTTTATGTCTATAAATGTGGAGTAAACCAACCCCTTAGAGTGAGTACATCATGTTATCACAGTTATCATTTTTATTACGATATTATAGAAATACAGCATCTTTAAAAATGTCCAAAATAGGTTTAAGTGTCAACTTTGTCCTTTTTAAAGGGGGAAAAATCTCAAGAGAAAATGTCCATGTTGGTGCCGTCGGAGTCTTCCACCATATTTTCATAAACTAAACATTGCAAACTGCTGCTGCTTTTCCAGCCAATGAGCAGCATCACTGGCAGTTTTTCAAAGTGCAGTAATCAGTCACGGTTTTAATGATAATTGAAATTTGAAACAGTATTACTTCTATCGGTATTACGCCACGTTTTTGTGTGTACGAACCCTTTGTACATGAGGCCCCTTGACAAACTCTAGGTGGTCCAGAATAGAGCTGGGGGCTGTATTCAACCATCATCAGTGCAGTGCAATGGACAAAACTCAAAAACTTGGCCACAGCGATATCCTGACTGGTAAGTGCATGTGACTCACCTGTGAGTCTGTGGAATCAAATCCTGCCTGGTTCCTCCGTCGTGTACCATGCCACTTTTTTGTTTTTGTACTGCACTGACCCGATCTGCCAATAACGTTACCGAGCCAAACCAACTTTATTTCTATCGCATTTTACTACACCCTTCATTGAACAAAGTGCTGAACAACAAAGAAACTGAAACTGACTGACTGGTTACTCAGTTTAGGGGCGTCCAGAGGCCGGCAAGGGGGAGAGAAACTACCACGAACTCTGTTCCAGTGGATCCACTTCACTGATTAGTATCCTCGGACCTCCGGACCCATCAACCAGATCCCATCCACCGGGTTTTGGCCCTCACGGCAACTCTCGGCCCGTTGGTTATGGAGAGAGGAAAGAGGGGTCCTGGCTGGACTTGGTGTCTCACTGCCAGCTACAACACACCTGGCTGGCATTTATCAATCCCCCCCCCCTACAGCCTGACAGCCAAAACCTTCAGTGAGGGCGGTACGGTGACAGTAGAGATGATTTTACAAATGTCCGCTAGGGGCTCCAAAACACAGCAAACCCCCGCAGACTCCCATATTAAAAAGGCCGACTTCTCAACTGTGAAGTGGAGTTTTTTTTATAACTCATCCATTCAGATGTTGTTTACACATAATTATGGGCGTGTCTTTTTGATTGACATGTGGCAGATGGGCCGTCAGCTCCTGTTAGCTCCAGGTTAGCTTTGTTAGCTCCAGGTTAGCTTTGTTAGCTCTCATCTACAGGTTGCTCGGAGTTGGATGGGTGTAAGTCATTTGCTTCCACACTCACAGCCCCCCCTTGCTCCGCCTCTTTACCCATTTTTGTATTTTCTGGAAGCGATGAGACATGTAACGCTGCCATGATGGTGATGGTGGGAACCGCCCACTGAGCTTCCTCTCAGCTCTTCAGAAACAAACAGATGATGTCAGGAGGTTTTGTTCAGGTATTAAAGAGTCTCTGGTTCAGTCGTAGCAAAGTTATCCCTACAAAACTGAGGCCTGCTGTCCATCACCAACTGCTCAGGAATGTCATGGTTGTATAAAGTGGATCATAAGTGGATGATCACATCTGTTGATGTTAGAGTCTAATTCATGACCACCAGGTGTGTTTTTCTCTGTCTATTCAGTACTTTTAACTGTTCTCAGCCATCTACCCACTAGCTAAGGTAGCTCCTGCATATCTGCAGCAAGTGTTTATAATTATGATCAAAGTGGTGTGTTTGTGTTCATATTTCTGTCTCTACGGTTTTCTGCTTGTATCTCTAAATGAGTTAGTTTTCCTCAGCTGTATGAAAAAGAAGAAAGAAGCACCCAGACTGACGTACAGGAAGAGGGAGGGCTGTATCTGGGGCCCCATCAATGAGCAGCACAGACCTGGCCAGAGGACTGAGAGTCACGATGACGGAAACATCTCTTCAGGGTCTGCTCTGTAAGTACAGAACGCTGTTTTCCTCTTCAGACAAGAATCATTTTACGGTCTGTTCCTTTAAGAACTGATTAAAAAGGGTCAGGATGAAGTTAGATGAGATGATGTGCTGGTTCAGGAGGAACTTTAGGAAGATCACTCAGCCAGTGAAGCAGAGGTTAACAGGCTGTGAGAAATCCATCTATGAATCCAGAGGTGAAAAATGTGGCTTTACATTCAAAATTAGAAGTTGTATCATAAATATTTCCCCAGTAAAGTATTAAAATAAGCGTGTAAAACCTGCCTGAGCACCTTTACCATGTATGCTGAGCTATAACATACTGAGTGCATGTTCTGCCGTTACAGTGTCGCTCCCTCCTACAAGGTCATTAATAACTGTGTTTTCTGTGTGAATCTCATGTTATCTGAAGCCTGCATGTCTGCGTTTGTAAAGTTTATGTAGAATTATTTGTCTGAATGTCTTTTTCTCTGCAGCTGTGATCTCTCTGCTGAGCTGCACGACTCATCAAGGTTGGAGAGTTTTATCACTGCTGAAGTCTTTGTTCTGTTTTAAGTTGTAAAACTTCAGGATTGATGTTAAAAGCAGAAAAGTATGATAGTGGACTCATTAATGAAAACATATTTCTGACCAACATTTCAGGCATCACAGCTCGTCTGACTGTCAGTCCCAGCAGATCTCAGATGTTTTTAGGAGACTTTGTGTCTCTGATCTGTGAGGAGGACGACAGCTCTGCTGGATGGACTGTGAGGAGAAACACAACCAGACTGTCGGAGTGTGGAGAAGGATGGGGAGAAGCTGCTGGTTCATCCTGTAACATCAGTGCTGTCCTCCCATGGGACTCTGGAGTGTACTGGTGTGAGTCCAGAGAGAGGAGCAACCAGTACCAGCATCAACCTGACTGTCACTGGTAAGATGAGACTGTGGAGTTAGTGATGATGAAGCTGTGTGGAAATGGATGAAATGCTGTAGTTTGTCTCTGTGTTGAGGTGGATCAGTGATCCTGCAGAGTCCTGTCCTCCCTGTGATGGAGGGAGATGACCTCACTCTGACCTGTCAATCAAAGCCTCCCTCCATCCTCCCAGCTGCTTTCTATAAAGATGGCTCCCTCATCAGGACCGAGTCTACAGGTCACATGACCCTCCAGCATGTTAGCAGGTCTGATGAAGGTCTCTACAGGTGCAGCATCAGCGGTCATGGAGAGTCTCCACCCAGCTGGATCTCTGTCACAGGTGAGGAACCAGCTGACCGACCGTGACCAGTTTAAACATCCATGATGAGATAAATATGTGATAAATGTCTTTATTGTAGAGAAACCCCCCACCACACCCCCTCCTACATCAACAGCTCCTCCTACATCCATCCCTTCTACATCTGCAGCTTCTCCTTCCTCTCTTACACTCCCCGTGGTGTTGTCTGTTGGTGGTCTCTGTGCTGTGGTTTTCCTGCTGTTACTGGTCGGACGACACATTCTGAAAAAGTCAGGCCTGAAAGGTGAGTCGGAGATCTGGAAAAACTCAGGTCCAGACAACATTCCCTCCTGCTGTAACTGAGCCAAAGTATCCTGGATCAGGTCTAGATGAGTCCATCTGGGTCATCATGCAGATTTTGGTTAATCTAAGGATCAAAATTCATCCTTATGAATCTGAATCATCTCTTTCCTGCGTTCAGGACTTAAACTAAGACAGTGTGTGTTGGTGTAGTACGTAGTACCAGTGAGTGTACTTCATGGTGTACAGTACTTCATGTGCTGGTCTGTCTAACATCTCTGTGGTCGTCCAGCTTCCTGTTAAGAAAACTCATCAGATGAATATGACCTTCATGTTAGACTGACAGCCTCCTTGTTACAGTCAATAAAGTAAAAGAATAAGTCCAAACAAAAGTATATAAAACTTAAAGGTATTTTGTATCTGTATTTACTGGAAAATAAACTGATTCTGCTCATGAATGCAAAGGAGGAAGTTCCCTGAGTATAAATAAATCCTGCATGCTGGCCTGTGAAATTTTCTTTCTCTGCTATCAAGTTATTAACGGTTAGCTGTTCTGTGGTCTCAGTTTCCTGCTGAAACTTCCTCTTTTTTAATTTAACACAGAGCAGCAGTTTAATTATGAGACGAACCTGTAAAAATCTGACCTGCTGTAATGTTTGCTGAAGACTTGAACACTAAATGAATCCTGTGAATGCATCTGATGATGATGATGATGATGATACCTGCAGACGTATCTGTGCATGAGGCTGTCGTAGCTGCAGAAATGTAACCTGGATGATTTCTGTCTGCAGAGAATGATCCAGCTGCCATCTACTCCACTGTGTCGACATCAGACATCAGTTATGGACAAATTCACATCAGAAACAAGCAAGAAAAGACAAAGAAAAGAGGTAAAGATGTTGTTTTACCCTGAGTTCAGTCTGGCAGGCACTGCTTCCTACTGAGAACTCAGACAGGAAGAATTTAGCTGTGAATGTTTTATTTTAGTCTGAGTTTGATAAATAATCTTTAAACTTTTTCATGACCAGTTTAAACCAGAGACAAACTGGTTCTACATGCTCGTCCTGCAGCTGACATTCGAGCTCTCTAACTGTCATGTGAGGGTGCAAACCACCACACCACCCTGCAGCCCACACAGAGCATGTAATGGAACAACAATGATCGGTAAACAATGTCAAAATATCCTTCTGGTTTCTGTACTTCAACCTCTAACTTCATACCGCAGATCACAGATATATGTATATATACGTACATAACCTCAACGTGAAATCTGATTTTGAACCAAACATCCACACAGAACCTTTTTGTTTTAATCTAATGCTGCTCTATGATGAGCTCAATGGTGATTTTTTTTAAAAAAAAGATCAATTTTATTAATCCCACTTAGTGTTCCAATTAGGAAATTCCTTCTCTGCATTTAACCATCTCAGGTTGAACCTGAGAGCAGTTGGTGGGGGTTAAGGACCTTGCTCAGGGGTCCATGATGGTTCACCTGTGTCGTGTCGAGTGTCGTGTCGGGGACTTGAGCCCAGGTCAGCTGTGCCAAAGCTCGCGGCATTACCACTACACTACCCACTCCCCCTTACATCATATTTATATTATATTTTAGTAACAGAAGGAAACACATGTAAAGATTAAGCTTAACTGTCCCACTTTACCCAAACTGAACAGGATTGGTGACAAAGGGCAGCCCTGGCGGAGTCCAACCCTCACTGGGAATGGATCCAACCTACAGCCGGAAATGTGTAACAAGCTCTGGTACCGGTCCTACAGGGACTGGACAGCTCGAACAAAGGGGTCCGGCACTCCGTACTTCCGGAGCACCCCCCACAAGAGTCCCTGGGAGACACGATTGAACATCTTCTCCAAGTCCACAAAGCACATGCAGACCAGCTGGGAGAACTCCCATGCCCCCTCCAGGACCCTGAAGAGGGTGCAGAGCTGGTCCACTGTTCCACGACCAGGACCAGAACCACACTGCTCCTCCTCAATCCAAGGTTCCACTATCTGGGGGGCCCTCCTCTCCAGGACCCCTGAATAGACTTTACCAGGGAGGCTGAGGAGTGTGATCCCCCTGAAGGTGGAGCACACCTCCAACCCTCTGATCCCCCTTTTTGAACATCCATCCATCCTCTGCACATTCGCAGAACTTTTAAATACTTATAATCCATTGTGCCGCTGGTTTGAAGATTACGACCATATTTAAACCCTCTCATGTCGGCAGGTGCTCCGTCCCCACCTGCTGAATCAAGTTGTGTAAAAGGGTTCTTTCCTCTGGCCCAGTAAAGAACTGGAGCCTGTATAAAAGCAGTTTGGAGAGCGAGGAGCGCGTGGCTCTGAACCAGAAGCAGCTCATATAGAAAATGGATGCATGGCTGACTCTTATTTTATTAATAATAGTAATAGATTTGATTTATATAGCGCTTTTCAAGCGCTCACAGTAGCTCCATTATTCTTTCACTCCTCAGTCATACGTGGTGTATGTAGCCACAGCTGCCCTGGGGCAGACTGACGGAGGCGTGGCAGCCATTTCGCACCTACGGCCCCTCTGGAAGCATTCGCACGCATTCATACACAGTGGTGCCCCCACTGGAGGAAAGGAGGGTGAAGTGTCTTGCCCAAGGACACAACGACAGAAGGCTGGGGGATCGGGATTCAAACTGCCGATCCTTCGATCATTGGCCGACCTGCTCTACCACCTGAGCCACAGCTGCCGTTTCACCGACCCACCTGAGGTCCATTTACTTTGTTCGGTTCTCAGAGGGGTTTTTGTGTGTTTTTTAAGATAAAGAAAAGATGAAGCAGTGTGCATGAGGTAATGCTACAGGCATATTTTATTTACCCCCCCCTAAATCTGACGGACAGCTGCTTACTATTTCCCCTTCCTTCATGACTCCTGATTGCGTCTGGGCCCTGGTGCAGCTGCACTGGCTGCACCGTCGATACTTACGCCTGTGGTCCCTGACTCATGTGCAAATGTAAAATGAAACAGTTCCCCTGGTTTTCTGGGCATGTCCTACTGGGAGAAACCCAGCCCTCTTGATATAACCCTAACCCGAACCGCCAGACATGCTGGAGAGACTGTGTCTTTCCCTGTCCTGGCAATACTTGAGGAACTGGCCAGGGAGAGGAAAGTCTGACAGTGATTAAGCTTTTGTTCCAGCAGCGTGACCCCAGATAAACGGTGGAGAGGATGGATGAGTTCTCTGCTTACAACTGCATCGTATCCACAGCTAGAAAATGACTAAATGGAAATTTAAACCCCCAGATGGACTGCTGATGTCTCCTCTCTTTCACAAACCCAAATCTGGTCGTCCAGCAGAGTTTACAGCAGAAGGATCGTGTTTACGAAGCTGAATTAAAGTTGAATGCAGTGTTTCCATCCTGCAATAATATTAGAACAGTACGAACACATGTTGTTCTTGTCATGTTCGTATGACCCAGCATAGAGTTTGCTGCTGATCAGGAATCAGCTTCCTCCTGTTGATGCTGCTGCTGAGGCTCCTGCTGTATCACAGCCTGCTGTGGCCGATGATAGTGTGAGAACAGATCTGCTTTCCACCTGTGGTCAAACGTTTGTTAGACCACAGGTATGTTTGCGTTGTGGTCGCCTGCTTCTTCTTTCAAACCAACAGCCACCACATGCATTTACATATGACTTGTTCTCAGTAGGGGAGGGGCACAGAAAACCCCTCCATAATAATAGAAATAACTGCTTTTTTGTTTTAAAGTTATTTTCATGATGCAACAATTAGATAATCAATGTTTTCTATTTAGAATAAGGGTTGCTTACCTGCAGACGGTGACATCATCTGCAGGACAGATGATGTCAGTGCATTTGATCAGACAAAACCAGAGGTACCAAAAGGTCTTAATTCAGACTAAGACAGGTTCAGGTCGTCTTTATTCATATCTAGAGAGGTTTAGGTGGTCTACATCCAGACCCAGAGATGGAGGCAGTCGGCTGTTTTATGCTGATCTAAACCCAGTCTGACTCCAGGTCAGTATAGAGCGTCACTGCCAACACTGAAGAGGTGGTTGAGTTTCTATGAAGGGGGGATGGTGGCCGTATGGTTTCCTGGAGACGATGGTTTGTGCCTCTAGTTTACAGACTCTGACAGAAACAGAGACCTGCAGGTCACGAACCACAGAGCTGATGTGGGCAGCAGCAGAAACTCAGATACTGAACAGAAAAAAATCAGTGAAGTTTCCTCTGCTGTTCGTCCACCGTTTGTCTAAACTCGAGTCTGTCCCTGTTTCAGGAGAGGTGGGGTTCTACATAAATACAGCGGGTGCAGAAAGTATTCAGACTCCTTTAAACATGCCAAAATACAAAAACTTCATTTTATTTCTCATTAATGTCACTCAGCACCCCATCTTCACAGAAAACAAATGATATGTAGAAATTTTTGCAATTAAAAAAAAAAAAAACTGAAATATGACATGGTCATAAGTATTCAGTACTTTGCTCAGTACTGAGTAGAAGTACTTCTGAGCTGGTACAGCCATGAGTCTTCTTGGGAATGATGCAACACGTGTTCCACACCTGGATTTGGGATCTTCTGCGTTCTTCTTGCAGATCCTCTCCAGTTCTGTCAGGTTGGATGGTGAACGGTGGTGTTCAGCCATTTTCAGGTCTCTCAGAGATGCTCAGTTGGGTTTAAGTCAGGGTTCTGGCTGGGCCGGTCCAGAATGGTCCAGAGTTGTTCTGATCCACTCCTTTGTTATTTCAGCTGTGTGTGAGGGTCATTGTCTTGTTGGAAGGTGAACCTTCGGTTCAGTCTGAGCTCCTGAACTCTGGAAGAGCTTTTCTTCCAGGATCTCTGTACTTGGCCGCATTCATCTTTCCTTCAACTGCAACCAGTCGTCCTGTCCCTGCAGCTGAAAAACACCCCCATACCATGATGCTACCACCACCATGCTTCACTGTTGGGATGGTATTGGGCAGGTGATGAGCAGTGCCTGGTTTTCTCCACACATACCGCTTAGAATTAACTTCAAAAAGTTCAATCTTGGTCTCATCAGACCAGAGAATCTTATTTCTCTCAGTCTGGGAGTCCTAAACTAACACCTGGCACACTGAACAACAACAATGGAGGAAGTCAAGATCGTGATTTACCTGCTCTTAGTTTTATTTCTCAGTTAAAAAACATTTATTGAACAGAATCAAGGAAGGTTGTTGTCTGCAGGATGCAACACCTGAGGCGTGATCGGGAGTCACACTCACAACTCTTTCTGTGACTCATTTTAGCCAATAGTGGTCTGCAATCTGGACACGTCATTTTCAGCCCGACTCGGCTCCTTCAGAACCTGAACAGAGTCGGTGCTAAACTGTATCTACTCTCCCTGGAAATCGTAATGGCAAACAAATGCAGGACTGGGCTAACTGGTGGGAAAGGGGCAGGAGCTGAACCAGGTCTAAGCTGGGCCATCTACATTGAGGACTGGACTCTATCTGACCCCCAAGATACTGAACCTGTTGTGAATTTCCATGAGAAGCAGTCAGTAAAAAGTGGTGCAGGACTTAGAGTATAAACATGCTAACATCTTTTTTCCTGAACTGTTTTTTTTTTTTCCAGAGCTTCTAACTGAGTCACACGTCATCTACTCTTCTGAGGTAGTCCACCAGTCCAACCACTGATGTCCTCTGCTGGTTCTAACTGGTTCACACCAGTGTTCAACATCCTGAGATCTCCAAATTATTCCGTTAATAATGATTTTCTCTCATTCAGTCTCCAGCTCAGATGAATGTAAATTTATAGAATCGGCCCTTTAATGTAACTTATGTTTATGTATGACTTTTGGACTCTGCTCCAGTTACCATTTTAAAACTGGTTTCTGGGGTCTCACATGTTCCAGCTGTACAGTTCTGTTGTTTTTTTTTTTTATAATGCAGAGATCAAACTGGTCTTGTCCCAGTTCAGTTGTGGCTAAACTACCTGCAGCTCTCCTCAGAGATGTGGACAGAGAATGAAACCACGATCGCAAGTTTAAATAGCTGGAACATTGTTCAAAATCAGAGATCTGATGGAAAATATCAAGAACAACTTTAGTTTATGTCCGTTAAAGCAGGGAGGTTGAAATTATTGTTCTTATCCTCCTGTAATCTGGAATCATGACTGTAGCAACAGACGCAACACCGCCATCTAGTGGTGGCAGAGGAGAACAGTCTGGATAGATAGATAGATAGATAGATAGATAGATAGATAGATAGATAGATAGATAGATAGATAGATAGATAGATAGATAGATAGATAGATAGATAGATAGATAGATAGATAGATAGATAGATAGATAGATAGATAGATCAGAGATATGTTATATTGAAGAGATGCTGGTCTATTAATAATGTTTATCATCATGGTTTCACTCATCTGTATCCAGAACGGTAAAAATATGTTATTTGTTCTTCCTTGCTTGTTTATTTGTTTGTTTGTTTTTTATTGTGGCACTTTGCAAGTCTCTGACTTTAAAACTCTGTCTCAGACTCCTCTGTTGCCACAGTGACTTTTATTATGTTCATTCGTGTGGTCGGTGTTGTCCTGCAGCATCCTGATGCTGAGAAACAAAGCTGTACGTATCTTCTCTGGGACGGATGCTCCTTTACTTTATGATGAAGGTGATCTGCATCAGCTTCATCAGAGTCTGCTGCTCATGTCTCCACTGCTTGAACCATGTGGACCCCTCCCACCCAGCTGTCCCTCCTACAGGGACAAAGTTCATCTCTTCTTCTAGGATCAGAATAGTGGTAGTTTTATTTATGTAAATCTTGTTTGAACGTTGTATCTTTTTCTAACTCTGGTGTTTTCCTCATGGGGATCCTCCGTGCCGGGAGCTCTGCCTGCTCGGGCTGCTGCAGGGATCGTCCTGGTCTGGGGGGGCGGGGGATCCCACATCACAGTCCTGCTGCTGTGGTGGGGGCCCCGGCCTTCCCTGGTCTGGGTGGTTGCTATGGTGGCGCCCTCTGTGGTCATGAGTGGGATGGCTCCTGCACGGATGGATTCCTGAGATCTGGTTTCCTGACAGCAGCATCAAGCCAGTTATTTCTGCTCATTTTTATGATTGCTTTATACATTTATTCAGTTAAGAGGCAATAATTACAGATCATGACTGTATAGGATGGAGTGGGAGGGAGTTGGATGTAAATGTGCTCTTCTGTGTGTGTGTGTGGGGGGGGGGGGGGGGGGGGGGGGGGTTAGAGATTGAGTTGTGTGTTTTCAGATATGTTGTCATTAACATGTATAAACTGTTTTTATATGAAAAGCACTTTGTGTTGCTTTGAGCATGAAAGAGCGCTTTATAAAATAATTAAATAAATAAACATGGTGCGTTACATCACTGTGTTTATCAGTAAACAGAAAGTTGCTGGACATCTTTTTTTTCTATATTTACAAATTTTATTTTCTAACTTTGTTAAAACTGTAAATCTGATATTTGTTATTTCTGTAGACACGAAGAAAATGTCACATCTGGATAAAAGTAAATGCTGTATAGATTTTATTATCTGTGTTTTAATATGAATTTTTCATACAGATTATTTTTATATCTGATTTTATTTCTTTTACTGGTTCTAAATGAAAATCACGTTGTCGTAAATAAAACTTGTAAATAAAGTTAACTTAACTAAACTGGAGGGAAAATGATTTGGTGCAACTTTCAGTTCAAAAAGCTCAACACAGTAAAAATCTGTTTCTGCTGGAAGATGAGAGGATGTAAAACTTTAAACTTATTAACATCTGACTCCAACATTTATTGATAATAAAACAGGATGTTCTGACCTCCACGTGAGCAGACATCAACACAAACAACCTGTTCAGTGGAAACGTCCTGTCTGCTGCCATCTACTGGTCATACTGGGTATTACAGCAGAGACAAGGACCAGTTCCAGTTATGTATGATTAACACCAGTTTAACTGAAGTATTATTACAGTTTTTCTCAATTGCTAAAACACTATATTTGAAATGTCCCCTCAGTTTTCACAACTTTAAACACTAATCCCATAACTCAAACTACTTTCCCAAAACCTCTGCTTCTTGCTGCAAAATGAAGTTATTGACTCAAAACAGCATCATCTGGCCTCAAAAAGCGACACTATTGTCAAATCATGCCCCAAGCACAGCAAAATGTAAAACACTACAGAGCAATCAGGAAACACTAGAAGGAAAAAAGGAAAACATAGTTCTCAGAACATCATGCTGTCAAAATGTTTTTTTCTTTATTTACATCAGGCCAAATGCATCATGTCTCTCAACACAGCAAACTCATAGCATAAAGAACAAGAAAAGCACTCAGGAAGCTGTGACCTCCACCAAGCAGCTCTTGCAATGATAAAGAATCCTTCAAAAATTCCTGGATCCAGAGGTGATGCTGATCACCACCAAAATGTAATGGGTTCGTCTTTGGGCTGAGACACATGGCTGGTGAAAATTTCAGGTCAATCCGTTTGGAACTTTTCCGTAAAGTTGCTGACAGACAAACAGATAAACAAACCAATACTACCAAAAACATCAACTCCTTGGTGGAGGTAATACTGTAACATGGTTGATCACAGTTGCATGGATTTCATCTAAAATGAAGGCTCTCATCGGACCTAATTTGCAGAACTTCGTCCCCATCCTCGACCACCTCTGCGACCACCTCTTATGCATACTCTTCCTCTCTGGTTTCCTTTATCCATTGCAAAATCTTGACCTCCACAGCTTCCTCAACTTGTTTATATTGGTTCTATCATCATCAAAGCCAAAGGTGAAATCAATTTTGAGTTACTGTGTTTACTTGTTGACATCTGTGTCTTAGTTGTGATCAAAGTGTGCAGCATATGTTCACCATTTTGCACAGCAAGTGCATCACAATGCAAATGTGTTTGCAAGCAGTGTCTAGTGCTGTGAAGAAGAAACGTGCTTTAGGTTTTGTTCTAGGGGACTGATTTTATACCTTGGTTTAGGCTTCTAAAAAATTTTCTTTGAGAATGAGATTTAGTGTTTTAGCAACTGAGAAAAACTGTAATTGCAAAACACTATATTTGAAATGTCCCCTCAGTTTTTCACAACTTTAAACACTAATCCCATAACTCAAACTACTTTCCCCAAAACCTCTGCTTCTTGCTGCAAAATGAAGTTATTGACTCAAACAGCATCATCTGGCCTCAAAAAGCGACACTATTGTCAAATCATGCCCCAAGCACAGCAAAATGTAAAACACTACAGAGCAATCAGGAAACACTAGAAGGAAAAAGGAAAACATAGTTCTCAGAACATCATGCTGCAAAATGTTTTTCTTTATTTACATCAGGCCAAATGCATCATGTCTCAACACAGCAAACTCATAGCATAAAGAACAAGAAAAGCACCTAGAGAGCGCCGACCCCACCAAGCAGCTCTTGCAATGATAAAGAATCCTTCAAAAATTCCTGGATCCAGAAGGTGATGCTGATCACCACCAAAAATGTAATGGGTCTGCCTTTGGGCTGAGACATGCTATTGGTGAAATTTCAGGTCAATCCGTTTGGAACTTTCTTTTTTTTTTTTTTCCGTAAAGTTGCTGACAGACAAACAGATAAACAAACCAATACTACTAAACATCAACCCTTTGGTGGAGTGTAATACTGCAAGATGGCTGATCACAGTTGCATGGATTTCATCTAAAATGAAGGCTCTGCATCGGACCTAATTTTGCCGGCTTACGTCCCCATCCTCGACCACCTCTGCGACCACCTCTTATGCATACTCTTCCTCTCTGGTTTCCTTATCCATTGCAAAATCTTGACCTCCCACAGCTTCCTCAACTTGTTTATATTGGTTCTATCATCATCAGCCAAAGGTGAAATCAATTTTGAGTTACTGTGTTTACTTGTTGACATCTGTGTCTTAGTTGTGATCAAAGTGTGCAGCATGTGTTCACCATTTTGCACAGCAAGTGCATCACAATGCAAATGTGTTTGCAAGCAGTGCTAGTGCTGTGAAACGTGCTTTAGGCTTGATCACAAGGGGACTGATTTTATACCTTGGTTTAGGCTTCTAAAATTTTCTTTGAGAATGAGATTTGTGTTTTAGCAACTGAGAAAAACTGTAATTGTCTTTTACATTGAACCTAAATGAACAAATGAAGTGAATAAATGAGCTGATGAGTCTCATGGAAGCAGCAGAACGTCTCAGTAAAGTTTTCCATCAGATTCAGTCGGTGAAAAGCTGGAAAACGCCTCCCAAATCATTCCAGTCAAACCAGTATGAGACCAGTCCACCCACCAGCAAACATGATGGAAACAGAAACATTCACCTGCTGTTGACACATTAAAGTCATAAAAAACAAAAAGATTTTCTGCCTGAAGCTCATTTTTAGTCCTTCATCCTTGTAAATGTGACGCTCCCCCATCCTCGGACAAAACATGTCCCTGCACGAAGAAACTGTTGTTAAATTCTCATAATTAATTATTTTCTATGTTTTTTTCATAAATCATCTAAAGATCAGGGTCAGGGGTACGTCTAGATTTTACCGTGCTCTCATAGGCCTGGTGGGCGTGTCGTAAAGTGACGTCACTCAACGACACGCCCACTCTACGACTCGCTTCTGTCTTGCGAGCCGCATATAGACCCTTCTCTTTGAGAAATTAGTGGAACTACGGCCAGACTAGACCTGCATGATGTTTGATTGAACTTCAAAAACATCCATCCAGATATCGTCTCTGTCTAAGTTTCATTCATTTTTTTCTACATGACTTCTTCTTCTTTCCAGTTTAATGGCGGTTGGTGAACTCAGGTGCTTTACCGCCACCAACTACTATGTTAGTACTATAGTACAGTATTTCGCATATGATTTACTTAATAAAAAGACAAAATAAATGAAAATTAAATGCCCACTACTACTGGTTGTATGACAAATAAGATTTTGTATTTTGGGGTTTTTTGTAGTGAATGATGCAGTCATTGCATATTCAAGCCAGCATTTAATGATACTTCTAACTGGTGTTAATCATAAATAACTGGAACACGTCCTTGTCTCTGCTGTAATACCCAGTATGACCAGTAGATGGCAGCAGACAGGACGTTTCCACTGAACAGGCTGTTTGTGTTGATGTCTGCTCACGTGGAGGTCAGAACATCCTGTTTTATTATCAATAAATGTTGGAGTCAGATGTTAATAAGTTTAAAGTTTTACATCCTCTCATCTTTCAGCAGAACCAGATTTACTGTGTTGAACTTTTTGAACTGAAAGTTGCATGAAATCATTTTCCTTCCAGTTTAGTAAAGTTAACTTTATTTACAGGTTTTATTTAAGACAACGTGATTGTCATTCAGAGCCAGTAAAAGAAATAAAATCAGATATAAAAATAACCTGTATGAAAACACAGATAATAAAATCTATACAGCATTTACTTTTATCCAGAACTGACATTTTCATCGTGTCTACAGAAACAACAAATATCAGATTTACAGTTTTAACAAAGTTAGAAAATAAAATCTGTAACTATAAAAGATGTCCAGCAACTTCCTGTTTACTGATAAACACAGTGATGTAACGCACCATGTTAATTTAATTATTTTAGTTATAAAGCACTTTTTCATGCTCAAAGCAACACAAAGTGCTTTTCATATAAAAACAGTTTATACATGTTAATGAAAACACATCTAAAAACACACAACTCAATCTCTTACCCCCCCCCACACACACACACAGAAGAGCACATTTGCATCCAACTCCCTCCCACTCCATCCTATACAGTCATGATCTCTAATTATCTGAATAAATGTATAAAGCAATCATAAAAATGAGCAGAAATAACTGGCTTGATGCTGCTGTCAGGAAACCAGATCTCAGGAATCCATCCGTGCAGGAGCCATCCCACTCATGACCACAGAGGGCGCCACCATAGCAACCACCCAGACCAGGGAAGGCCGGGGCCCCCACCACAGCAGCAGGACTGTGATGTGGGATCCCCCGCCCCCCCCAGACCAGGACGATCCCTGCAGCAGCCCGAGCAGGCAGAGCTCCCGGCACGGAGGATCCCCATGAGGAAAACATCAGGTTAGAAGAAAGATACAACGTTCAAACAAGATTTACATAAATATAACTAAATAAAATAAAAACAAGATAAACTTGTGAGAACAAGAATAAAATTACACATAAAAGAAGCAATAAACAGTTAAAATAAACTAGAATAAAAGGAATAAAACTTCATTTAAAATTAAGGAAGGTCTTGAGCCTGTTTTTAAAACCAGGTCTGAGACGGAGAACCAGAGGAACTAGATGAACTAGAGGAATAACAAGAAAAAAGGAACCAGAAGAATCAAAGGAACCAGAGGAACCAATGGGACCAGAGGAACCTGAGGAGAACAAGAGGAACTAGAAGAACCAAAAGAACCAGAGGAGCTAAAGGAATCAAAGGGATCAAAGGAACTATAGAAACTAGAGGAACCAAAGACTAGATGAGGATGATGAGGTCATGGAGGAAAGGAAATGTGGATCTGAGGTCTGAGGAAGCTGAAGATGTACAGAGAGAAACCATCACACCAGATCCTAGAAGAAGAGATGAACTTTGTCCCCTGTAGGAGGGACAGCTGGGTGGGAGGGGTCCACATGGTTCAAGCAGTGGAAACATGAACCATGGACTCTGATGATGATGATGCAGATCACCTTCATCATAAAGGAGCATCCGTCCCAGAGACGAAGAGTACAGCTTTGTTTCTCAGCATCAGGATGCTGCAGGACAACACCGGCCATCCATCCATCCATCCATCCATCCATCCATCCATCCATCCATCCATCCATCCATCCATCCATCCATCCATCCATCCATCCATCCATCCATCCATCCATCCATCCATCCATCCATCCATCCATCCACCTATCTCATCTAATCTATCAAAAACTGTTCTCCTTTGCCACCACTAGATGGTGCTGTTGCGTCTGTGTACTACAGACATGATGCCTGATTACAGGAAGATAAGAACATTAATATAATTCATTCATTCACCACTAATCCAGTTCAGGGTTGCGGGAGAACATTGATTAAACAAAAAACAGTTTTTCTGAACCTCTCTGCCTTAACGGACAAAAACTAAAGTTGTTATTTATATTTTCCATCAGATCTCTGAACAATGTTCCTGCTGTTTAAACCTGCGGTGGTTTTGTTATCTGTCCACAGCTCTGAGGAGAGCTGTAGGTAGTTTAGCCACAGCTGAACTGGGACAAGACCAGTTTGATCTATGTTTTGTCAAAAACCCACAGAACTGCACAGCTGGAACCCAGAAACTATTGTGGATTTCCGTATATCTAGCTCTATGAAACTGCTGTCTCACTGAGGGGGGCTTACACTGACTGACACACAGCAGGTGGTGTTCTGACCAATGGATTAAATCTGTAACTATAAATAAGCGACTGACATTAATATGATACGGGGGTAAGCTAAATCTTGACGTCATCCTGCAGTATAAAGGAGCGTCACTGGGGTAAGACGGGGGAAGTCTGCCCCCTGAAAGCTTGTCATGAACTCTTTCTGTCAATAATAAACGGGGGCACACCTTTCCACCACCATGAACCGTCTCGAGTAATTAAGTTTATCCACAACAAAACCAGTTTAAAATGGTAACTGGAGCAGAGTCCACAAGTCATACATAAACATAAATCACATTAAAGTGCCGATTCTATAAATTTACATTCATCGGAGCTGGAGACTGAATGAGAGACAATTATGATTAATGGAATCATTTGGAGATCTCAGGATGTTGAACACTGGTGTGAACCAGTTAGAACCAGCAGAGGACATCAGTGGTTGGACTGGTGGACTACCTCAGTGAAGAGTAGAGGACGTCTGGCTCGGCTAGAAACTCTGGAAAAAAACAGTTCAGGAAAAAATATGTTAGCATGTTTATACTCTAAAGGCCTTTTTTATCAGTAATTTGTCCACGCAATCTGGAATTTTGCGTGAGGGGCTGAACCACTGTTTGCGAGTGATTTATCAAGAATGAAGGTGCAAATTACAGCGAGTGCAAACGTGTTGGAAACGCCCCTATATACATTAGCTTTTGCGTGTTTCGAGGTTTGCAGCATGGCCAATTGCGAGAGATGACAGCGCAAAAGGAAATATGACGCTAGTCGCCAGATGTAGATGGAGATATTAGGAGGACCGAATAAATTAAAATAATTTAAAATAAGTATGATAAATATAAAAAATGATATAAGTATCTGTGGAAAATCTCAGGAGTGTCCAGTTTATGAGGACGTGGATCAGGAGTTGCTGAACAAATAAAAGCATCTGCAGCTCCGACATGGTCTCTAGTACGTTGGAGGTGCGCACTTTGGCACAATGTCACCGGGTTCAGAGGACTTCGGCAAAGCTAGCCGGCATTGTCAAATGCACGGTAAAGTGAGCCGTCATTTATCAGCCGACACTCGCGGTTAAAATTCAGTTGCGCAAAACACCAGTAATTACGGTACTGCTTGCTCGAGCTCCGAGAGGGAGGAGGGGAGTATAATGGAATCAAAGGACTTTCTACTGCGCAAGTGCAGCTGTGTTCATACTCATGCAAAATTTTTTATACGTTTTTTATTCAAATCTACCTCAGATGTCTCTGTAGTTCAACAATAATAATTTCACTGAACTGTTTGCAAATATGACAAACAATAGGTCCCTTCAAGGAGAACCTCCCTGCTAAAACAGATTTTTGGGAAATTGTTAAAGGAAAACTCTAACAGGTGACACAAAACCCCCTCTGGAATCGAGTTCTAGATCATCTCAGGGATCACCACTGTAAAAAAAGAAGTCAATCTACTGTACAGTTTTGGAGAAAATCAGCCAGAATTATGCTTATAT
>JALJCO010009555.1:0-31852 GCA_023101725.1 Atherinomorus stipes | reverse complement strand
ACATCAACATCATCCGTTCCGCCTATTTTCACCTCTGCAACATCTCCCACCTCTGTCCCTCTCTCACTCCACCGCTATTCTTGTCCACAGTCTCATCACTTCTCTATGGCCTCCTGAATAAATCTCTCCAGAAGCTGCAGCTCCTTCAGAACTCTGCTGCCCATCTGATCCCCTGGACCCCCATGTCTCATCATATCACTCCCATTTTACATAAACTCTACTGGGTTCCAATCAAACAAAGAGTTGCTTTCAAACTACTTCTCACCTCTGGAGCTCCCTCCCTACCCATCTCCGTACCCTGGACTCAGTTACTCATTTCAAAACTGGACTCAAAACATCCATGTTTAGACAATCACACCCCACCTAGCCTCGTCACAAAATCCTGTTGTTCCTGGTTTGATACCGGTTTTAGTTTGTCTTTTGTATTTCATATCATTTTAGTGTTTTTTATGTTTTTAATGTCTGTGTACAGGGTTTTGATAAGGCGCTTTTACAATCATTGCCCCTACTCATTGGATATTTTCTCTTTTTTCGACCATTGTGTAATGGTCAGAAAAGCTGTGATACCTGGTAGGTTGTGGTAGTGCCTTTCTAACATGTCAAGTTAGAAAGGCACTTCTTCTTTGTTCCCATTCTGAGGCTCAGTTAGGACGTCATTAAGTCGTCTTGACCATGTCAACATGATAGCAACATTGAGTTGCTGCCAGCCGATTGGCTAATTTCTTATTAAGTAATTGAACAGCTGGACCTAATAAAGTGAGTATTGAATGTATATGCAACAAGCACATAAAGAAGAACATATTTAAAGCGTTTCTTGTTTATATTGTTGACGCGTTAGCATGAGGCAAACATGTGAAATCCAGACATGTGCTGCATAGTTCATGTTGTGGTGGTCTTCTTCAGAGTAGCTGGTGGTTTCAGAGCTTCAGCTGAGCAAGAAGGCCATGGCTGCCAGAGTAATCATGAGCATTCAAAGAATTTACCACTGCAGTCTAAATGCTCTGCAGTTTTACTGCATAGACTCAGGGGCCACCGTGACCCGGAGCCCGCCTCCCTTCAGCTATGTCTTTATGGGTGATACTGTTTTTATCAGCCCATCCAGCAGAGCAGGCTGGATCTGTCGAGCTGGAGTGGAAAATACCTGCCATTCGCTCCAAAACAAAAGTCATTTCCCATTTTTGGGCGGGCTAGAAACTCAGCGTGTGCTTGTCTGAACTAAGAGAGCTCAAATGCACAAACACAAATGCATGCACGCTTCTCAAAAAAAAATTATGCGTTTCCCTTCTCCCCCTAAAGCTCAACTTACAACTATGTTTACACATTTTCTCACTTTGTCTGTGTGTGTACACACATGTGGATCTGCACCTAAACTCATGGAATAATGTGGCAAACTTTGACCTAAAAAACTATGAATGCACACACAGAGACTTTAGTCCCAGTGGTACAAGCACAGAGCCAAAGTCCAGTATGACAGAGGAGCGTCTGAGAGCTTTTTGGCAGGGAACATGGCTCCCAGCACAGTCATATAGATGCAGTCATAATATACGAGGCTCTGAGTTCCCCGTGAGACAGCCGGGGGGACTGGAAAAATGAGGAATCTTGGAGCAGAAGACCGATGAGTCAGCAGCAGAAGCAGCAATTCATGTGCAGTTTCCTGTCAGAAGATGCTGGAGACTTTCCTCAGCCCTTACATGCGCTCCTACATGATTTCCTTGGATTCACAACATGATCAGGATGTGTAACTACTGACGTCATCTAAACGAAGACTTAGACTGTTAAACGTGGAAGAATGTGGGGAATATCAGGACACTGAGTCTTTATATGAGACAATCTGCTCATCAGCTGATAGTAATTTACCTTAGGAACCTGGAAAACTGCAGTTATTGAGTGTTTTTGTGATATTTTCAAGTTTCAGATGAGACTTGATTGCACAACCAGTGATGGGGACTGACAGTCTTTTTGTGGACCAGAAGGTCCCCCAGATCCAGGCTGCTTTCATGTTAAGGAATTAAGGGATAGAGCTGTATTTATAAGGGTTTGGATGAGTTAAATGTTTAGTTGTGGTGGTACCATAAAGTGTAGACTAAAGGTCTCAGGAATGCATAACATCTCCATGAGTTGTCATGGAGACATGGAAACAAACATTAAACAACTTAAAATCAAAGTAAAGTACAGTTTAATTGACTTATTTATAGTTTTTAGACACGTTTCCCAGTGTGACACTGCTCCCAGACTGGCATCGCCCCCCACCAGCACGCAGTCACAGCTCATAATGTAACGCTGCATATGGCTCTTACAGAATCCTGCCCGCAGCTGTTCACAGTTCAACACATGATTTAGTGATGCAGCCCCTCTCAGCTTGTTTCAGCTTAGGTTTGGTTACTCAGCATATATACATGCCACTGGAAAAGTATATTCTCATTGCAGTACTAGCTGGGCTTCGTGTAGCATCCCTATCCTGTTAGTCTGACAGAACAGTTTCAGAGCCTGGATGATCAGGTTTAAGACATGACACTCCGGTACGAGCTGATCTGTTTCACCTCATCACAGGTGTGATAAAACGTTTGGAGAATCTTAATTATGGGAATGCATTGTGAGGAAAAAAGGGAAGTAAATATTTTTTCTGTGCCAGAATGGATGAATTCAGATGAGTTTAGTGACTATCAGCTGAAAAACTTCATAATAAGACTATCTCAAAACTTCACTGAGAGCTTCGCCTGCTCTGAAAAGATCTTTGTCAGTGATATGTGTAACGTTACATCACAGAGTAAAATCATCTGCCTCCACCTTGACCTCCTCCCAGCTTCAACTTCACTCAGTTTGCCTTTTGTCAGAAGTCAGAAACTCAGCCTCCTCTGTCCTTTTTGCTTTAACAGCAAATTCTCAGTTCATATAGAAATGTGATAATAATACTTCACAGGTATTTTCCTCCCAGTCTGAAGTTGGATATTCACCCCCACAGCTGATGGTTAGACTACGTCACCGTTCCTCGCTGCAGTCCCAGAATGTGATTCACAGAGATTGTAGCTGTACGAGAGATAAGTAGCAACTATCTGTAAGCAAAGTTTAGACAAGGAGAATGAACGTTAGGGCGGCACGATGAACCTTAACCGCATCGATACTGAGGTTTAAGGTACTCTGAGCCTGAGGGGGTTTTTCTGTCTCTGACATTTGAGTGTCAAACCTTCGCCAACTAAAATGGTGGAGCCCCGCATTCCTGGCTTGCTGGCCGATCAGAAATGGTGATGGAAAACAAGCTTGTGTGCACTACACCAGCTGCAGTCAGCGTTAACAACAAACAGTGCACGTGTACCTCATGTTGTGCTGAGCGAAATGTTTTCATGGTGACTGATTAACTACATAAAAATGGCTGAAGGGACGTCTGCAGTAACGGAGAGGAGCAGCTGGTAACAGTGATGGAATAATGGCGTTAAAAGAAACGACACTGGAGGAGGCGGAGTGATCCGGTTACACCTGGACACTCGTCATGAGCTCCTGAGTTGCGTCTTCATGTGATAACTGTTCAGACCGGCTGCACGGCAGGTTGGAAGATGTTCATGTGGAGCCTCTGCAGACCTGCAGGACAGCGGTGGTGGCGACATCACCAACCTGACACAGACGTGGTGCATGAGTATCAATCCAGTTTTTAAAACAGCAACAAACAAGTGATGATGGTGACTGATGAAGATGAACTGTCAGCAAACACGACTCGACGTGCGCAGCTGAACACACGTGCACAACCACACACACACTAGAGACGCAGCAACAGTGAATCCAGAGAAAATGGGAAGAATTATGGAATACAAACGTGAGTTTTCTCTCAGAGATAAAAGGCACGAACAGTGTGAAATGTTCATTAAAACTACGTGTTTCTTCTACGTGTTATAACCATGTAGACCTGAAGCTCCGCTCAGACATCCGTCCGTCTGACTGTCCAAGATTCTGTTAGTAATTTATTCTGTTCAGTTTCGGTTTCATTCATTACTGAGATCTGATCTTCACTTTTATCAGGAATAATTCAACACAGAGATTAAAGTTAAGCCAATGGGAGTATTAAAAAGTAACAGAATTATTACTTTCCAAGTGATTATTTATTTTTACCAAGCTGAAACTCTGTCATAAATGCTGTTACTTATTGGAGAAGGAATTAGTAACTACAATTAATCACTTTTGTAGTAATTACAAAACACTGAACAACCTCCATCACTGTAGTTTTTATTAGAGATTTCTCAGGTTCAACATCAGACAGAAGCCAGGAGAGGATGCTGGACACATATTAGTTTTTAAGGTAGATTATTGTTGAAAAGTAACAACTTCTTTCATTCATAATTTTAGTTTCATTCATAATTTTAGTTTTATGCATTTAAAAGTATCAAAGGTAAAAATTGCATATCGAATTGCAATCGCAATATTTGTCAGAAAAATCGCAATTAGGTTTTTGTCTAAATCATGCAGGCCTAATGTATTACTGTGGCCTCATTTATAAAACTGTACGTAGGATCTTTACTAAAAGTGTACTTACGCCCAAAACCAAAAGTTTGCGTACACCAAAAAATATTCAGATTTCCAAAACCATGTGTACACACAGATCCAAGCAGTTTCCCCTTTATAAATCACACTCTTCCTGCAAGTTTGTGCAGGTTAATTTGGCCCCGCCCCCTACACGCCCACTTTGTCCCATAAATGGTCAATGCGAAGCACCTCATGGATGTTTGTGCATATACATGAACCAGCTGATCTGAGGCATTTAAAGCTTCATCCTGTCGATCGAAAAGACAATAAAACATGATTTCATGGAGACTGAGGTGGAGGTGCTGGTTGGAGGCGGAGCCTCACAGAGACATTTTATTTGGTGTCACAGTGGAATCAGGGACAAACTAGAGTCTGCTGATGCAGCAGGTTGTTGTGATGATGATGATGATGTAACAGAGGTCTGTTTCAGAAGTCGCTGTGGAGGAAACGCTGTGTCAGAGTGACTGTGTGTAATCACATTTTTTGTGTTGTGTGGTGCAGCAATGTTCCGTCCCGTCCCCCTCCTTCCTGCAGCTAAACACCTCCACCTCTTTGTGGGGGCCGATGGCTCCATGACAGAGCGCGGCTGCTGTGGTCAGCAGCCGCTGATGCGTCGAGGTGGGCTCGATTTTGTGAAACTTTTCTATCTGGAGACGAGATTGAGAAACATGAGAAATGAGCCGTTGTCTCATTCAGCTCTCACGTGGATCTCACATTTATCTAGAAGTAAATGAGACCTTTCTGAGATCTCCTTTCCTAAATTATTTTCCTCTGCGCGTCTCCAAAATGTGCGTAAGCAAGGTCTGTAGTTTGCTTAAAGGTACGCACATTCCTAAGCTAGTTTTTCTTCTATAAATCCCACCTTTTGTGTAAGAAGTTGCTTACGCACTTCCTAGCCTGGTTTTGTGCGTAAGCAAGCTTTAGAAATGAGGCCCCTGAGCATGAACCTGGCCTGGCTTGTGATTCTGTCAGCTCTCAGGTTACCGTTTCCTCCTACAGAATGATCAACAGCTTCAAGGGTTATTGAGAGGAATTTGGAATGAAATTTAAAATTGCATGGAAGCCAGAAGCTGCAGGAAACAGCTGACAGAAGAAAGTGTTGTGACTCATTGCACTTTTAAAAACTGTTTGTAATACAGTTTGTGTTTTGTTTATTTGTAAAACCTTAAAACCGAAATAAAAAGCAGTTTTTATTGTTTATGCTGCTATATAGGCATTTTAGAATGCTACTTTTTGCTCTGCAGCAGTAACCTGATTTACATCATCTGGGTGCGTTCAACAAGTACACGCGGGGCGTTCCCTTTCCTCACGCACTCCATCTGAGTAAGGCGACAGTTATAGGTGATTTCGTCTGGTTAGAGAATAATAGGAGCCAATCACTAATCGCGGGTGGGACTTTTGAAGGATGGGCGGCGTTTTGGCCGGATGTGATGTAGAAGCACAGGCGACAGCAGTGTAGTCAGTCAGTTATTTCAGACAACAACAATCATGGCGGCTTGCCGTAGGAATCAGAGCGACGAAATTGATTTGGCTATTTCCACTGTTTTGTCCGCCGCCGCCATGTTGTTTGACTGAAGCTTTTTGAGCTTGATAACATGTTTTGATAACTCGATCCTCTATGCGTGGTGGCTCTGGTGTCGCTCTGAGTTGCGTCACGGGTTGCGTCATTCGGTTCAACGTGAGTGGCTGAAGTAGCGTGTCAGTCAAGATGACGGACAGATCTTCTATCCAATCACATGCAAGAGTTTTAGAAAAAAAAGACTAATTTGAAATGACATCGGGTTAACTCCCTCCCCAGATGGTATTGCAAATACCAGGTGGCGGGAGTCAGGTTACTGCAGCAGGCCAGGAGGATAAAATGGTTTCTAAAGGAGATCCTAGTTAGATTTATCTCATTCCCAGTGATGGACGGGACATTTTCAGATCCATCCACAGAGTCTATCCCCCAACAAAACCGTGAAAAGAAAAACAATGAACTGCCATCAATTTAAGGAAAGACACACAGGAGAGAATAAGTGTACCTGAAGAGAGCCGTGAAGGTGTAGCCTGGTATACCAGCCTGACCAACACCAACACCACGTATGAAACACAGCAAGTCCCTCTAATTCCCACCTCTGTAAAAGCTTGCCCGGACCAACATCCATGATGGATGTTTACTTGCTTGATTCGGGCGTTTTCTTCGTGAGAATGAAGCGGATTGTACACTAAAAGAAAACGCACCGATTGCGCGTCAAGTTGAACTCTCTGGAGTGGGAATAGTGGTTTGTCACACATCAGTCACTTCAGTCAACTTTAGTGCTCTGAGAGCTGCAGCGTTGTTCCTGCTTTGGAAGCCGGAGAACCGAAGACGCCGCCGTGTTTGGGTCCTCCAGATTCTCCAGAGGTCTCGGTGAATTTCATCACCTGATCCAGGAGTTACGTATGGATGGGGGCCGCTTCCAGGGGGATTTAGATGATCTGTCGGGGAGGATCGGTGCTGCATATCCCTCCAGGATACAAACTACAGGCGCTGTATTCCCGCTGCAGACTGTCGGCGTTGTGACGTCTCATCACGTCAAACACCGGCTGCAGAGCTCTGCAGCTGCAGGTTACTGAGGTTTGGTCTGACCGGGTTTTCAGTCCTACATGTATGGTGTTATTACACCGCTTTTATGTTCAGCACTTTGTGATTTTATCTGTGAAAAGCACTTTTTCTCTTCTTACTATGGAAGAGAGCTGGAAGCTTCATGCCAGCTGCAGAGCGCCGTCCGATCACATCACGTCTCGTCCAGTTTGAATGACGGGGCTCGTATTGTTCGCGCGTATAAAACACTCGTGTTCAGTTTTTTTCATCTTGATTGAATTGGTGAAATACGCTGTATTTGTGTGAGCAGGACGCCTCATTCGTGAGAATAAGACTCGTGATTGGGGCTTTTCGCAACGCAAACTTGCGTCTAGCGCGCCGACCAAAGCAAACGCATGTCTATTCGCGTCTGTACATTGACTTTACATGTAAATTTATCTGTGTCCGGTGTGAACACATGGTTAAAGGCAGAGTCCGGAGTTTTGCCCGTTTCTGTTTGTGAACACGATTCAAACTGAGAGCCTTGGGCTAATGGCCGCATCTCTTCAAGTCATTTTGTCTTATTTTGAGTGTGATGAGATATTTTGACTAGAAATAACAGTGTGTTCAGACCAAGCGCGATTTGGGCGTCAAGGGCGTCAGGTTTACATGCAAAGTCAATGGCCGACGCGCGTCAAGGCGCGTCGGCCTTTCTTGCGTCTCGGGCGTTAGCGCGTCGAGTTTTGAGATGTTCAGCGTTTGCGCGTCAAGGGCGTCAGACGCCGGAGTTGGAAAATCTGAACTTTGGCGTCTTGACGCGGGGGCGTTGACCAATCAGAGCGAGTCATGACACAGACACACTTTTTCTGACAGGAGAGGAAACACACAGAAAAACCAGGGAAATCTCCTCTCTATCTGAACACAGAGGAGGATAAACTGTGATCTGTGTCTGGTCCCGGTTTCTGAACGGTGGTTTGATGACCTGCTGTCCTGATGGGATGTACTGGGCTGATAATGCTGCCCCGCATCGGGACATTGGGACGTTAAACTGGGCCGGATCTGACGGCTGAAAGTGCCGCTCGCCAGCAGCTCCTGAAGTAAATGATGAAACTCATCACAGTCTGAACACCTGGAATCATCTGGTGAACCGTACACAGAGCAGAGATGTCCGACGATGACGTTCCCTGCTTTATTTATCACATTTAGCCGAGCCGCTCTCTCTCCTGCATCTGCACGGTGCAGACAGACGGTGAAAGGAAAAAGAGAAAGGAGAGGCTCCTCCCACGGCGCGGCGAGCGCGGCTTGACTGGACATCTCTCGCCGCGCGTCAGAGCGTCAAGACGCCGGGAAACAGGCGTCGGACTTGACACGGCGTCCAACTTTGGGCGTCGGGCACGTTTTTGACGCCCAAATCGCGCTTGGTCTGAACACACTGTAAGAAAAATCTACTTGTTAAGATTTGAGTTTTTGCAGTGTGGAGGTGGGTTAATGTTGCATGTTGTTATACTGCGTTATAATTGGAGGTGTTATGAATAAGCATAAGCAGAAATGAAGTTATGCAAGCGCACGTTGTGAACAGGAGACCTGCCGTGTGTTGTTCCAGCGGTGCTGAGCGGTCTCTGCAGTGTGACGCTGCACGGCTTTAGCTGCTCTGTGAGTGTGCTGCCCACAGGAAGTTCCCACTGCCCTGGTTATCAGGGCGGAAAATGAGTGTTTGTCACCCGCCTTAGTCCACCCCCCCCCCCCCACCCCCCTCTGTCTCCCTCTAACACACACAGACACACACACCCTGCTTCACATCCCTCTTTCCCACCGCAGCAGCGGCTAACAGGGATCTATCTGTGTAATTGAGCCTGAGGTGCTGGCTTTTCTCTCTCAGCAGGAGGAAGTGAGCTCCTTTATGAGAAGCTTTTCATGAGAAAGTTTATCCTGCTGGCAGTTTGACGGCTGAGTGCAGCGACAAAGACCTGAAACTTCACACTCATCATTAAAGGCAATGGTGTGGAGGCAGAGAAAGATGATGATGATGATGATGATGATGACTACTGCTCATCTGTCTGGTGACACAGGCACTCGCAGGGCACCAAAACAAAAGTGAGGCAGTGATCATGAATATTTCTGTCATGAAAAGCCGCTTGGAAACGATGGTAGAGGTAGAAGATGCACGTGACGGGGGCTCCTCAGGCTCGCTAGTGTCACATGCAGCGGACGTACGTATGCGGGGCCGTGTGTTATCATCACCTGTCCACATTTCACTCTTTAATGTAGGGATGCATGAGATGATTGGCCCCCTATCAGTATCGGCCTTTAAACTGAGTATCGGACATCAGCCACCCCACCGATATTTAAACGATTTTTAAGCGATCAGCCCGCTGTTTCTAAAGTCTAAAAGAAAAAAAAAAAAAACTTCTTTTTCACAGACTTTAAAACTTCTAAAGACTAAGGGAGGGAAAAATAATAACTATCGCAATATTTTCATATGCTGATATCATCTTGACATTTAAAAACGCAGTGTCAGTCTATTTTACTAATGAAATCTTGCGATATTTCATCGTTCTGTATCGAAATCTCGCAAGAATCTCAGGACAGTTTTACTGTTTGTTTGTTTTAATTATCATTTTCAACCACAATTCAGAAGCAACATTTTATTTCACTAAATCATAATTTTGTAAATTCTTATTTATTATTGGTTTCCTGTTATTTGAATCACTAGTGTGAATTTAGCCTTTTCTTTAATTGAAGGGTCTGAATAACAGACTGTACTGTATAACTGCAATAATGAATGGTTCCTGTTGAAAAACCTTTTTGTGTTCAGTGTTTTTATGAGAAACCTTATAATTTTGTGCATTTATTCTATCAACAAACTGTTTTTTTTTTTACTTGAATATATGACTGTTAAAGGGGAAACTCAGTAACTTTTATACTTCAATAAATGCTTTTCGGAATCCCCGTGGGGCTGAACAAAGTGTTTACGGAGCGATTCAATGTCCCCCCCCTCCCACCGGGGCCTGTGGCCTGCGAGCAGCTCTAAGCAACTTTACCTGCACCGACCCGAGCAGAACTTGCGACAACAGGAACCGCTGTACGGTACTCGTGTCCCCTATCTACCGAGCTGCTTCCAGCTCTGATTAGAACCAGACTACCAGCGCTAATTCAAAGAAAACATTTCTTTATCTTCCACCACCTAAACACGGCTCCTGGCTCTCATAACCAACTCTTTGCTGGACCAGAGTGATTCACATAGCTGCGCTGCCTGGGCGCCGGGTGAAGCATCACTGCTTCAGGCTCAATAATCACTTGTCACGTCCACAAAAAGTAAATAAAAGTTCGTATTCTTACCTGCTACTCACCAACACCAGAGAAAAATATAATCCACGGCATATTTACCCGCAAATCGCGGGTAAAACGTCCCGTTTCAGAAGATACAGGACTTTGCTTTGAGCGGAGGGAGACGAGGTGCTGCTACCAACGTAGCAACGTAGCATCAACAAGCTAGTAAACGCTTAGAAATATATTCAGGGATCAAAATAGAAGAAAGACAGGTAGAGAAGCCGTCTGTGTGCTGTGGGGGTGTAGGGGGGTTGAACTACAACGGTGAAAGGACGCCACTAGGGGGAGCCCCGAGCTGAAGTTACTGAGTTCTGCTTTTTTTCTCTAATCCCTACATCACCACCTCACACATCTATTTTTCTCCTTTTAATCCATTCCCATACCATCAAACACTCTTTCCTTTTTCATTTGATAATAACAATTAGTAGTGAGGAGTGGGTTATGATTTGATATAGAATGGAGAGAAGGAGATAAGATGAATAGTGGTGAGGGGGGGGAAGGAGAAAACATCTCCCCCGACCCTCCTCTTCTTGAATCATGCCCTTGATCTCCCTTCGTATTACCTCCCCCCGGATGTTTTTTTGCTCTTTTTTTTTTTCCTCTCCCACTTTATAAAGTTCTGTCGATTTCTTATCTTTTCTCCTTCACCATCCTCCCCCCCAACCCATTACCTTTTTTGTTATTCATATCTCCTTCCTCTCCATATTTTTTTTTGATTCTTTTTCTTTCAGTTCTCTTCCGGTCTGCTCCCTCTCTCTTTTTATTTTATGTCCTCTCTTTTGTTCATGATCTTTCCCCCTGTATATATAAAATATTTTTTTTTTCACTTATTTTTTTACTATTTTTTCCTTTTTTTCCTTCTATTTTCCTGTTTCTCTTATGTTCTACTTTTTCTCCTTGGGGCATGATTTCAATAGTTCTCTTTTTGCCGTTATTCTTTTTGTCAAACCTCCTTTTCCAGAAAAAGAGTTTTGGAAGAGTTTGAGTTTGGGGTTTAGTGTTATTATTGTTATAACTGGGGCATTTCATTTTTTTAGAATAGAAAATAAGCACATTGACTGTAATATTCTTTCTTTTACATGGTCACCTAGGTTTGACACTGTGACTATTAAAGAAGTAAAATACAACATGATAATAGAAAAATGTGCCATAAAGAGTGAGGTGTGCCATTAACACAAGGATGTCCGTGTAAAACAGTCTTCTGCTGTTTAGTTTTTAAAACACAATGATAAAATTACAATAATGTTTTTAAAATAACTTTTATTTTAACTTTAAAAGCATTTTGTTATCTAAAGATAAAGACTGTGAGATTGCAGATCATGTCCCAACATTGTAATTCCCCTCAGTGAAAAATTTTACAATTTTTCAATCATTTAAGTGGCAGTTAAGGCAGGACTTAACTCTGCTGTTGCGTTTCCTAAAACCATCAGTGCAACAGACAGCACACACGCCACAGCCGCCCCCTCAGACGTGAGAACATCAGCCCGTGGGGGAGTGGGTAGCGTCGTGGGCTTGGGCGTGGAGGACCCGGGTTCGATTCCCCGACATGACCCCTGGGTGTACCACTGTGGACCCCTGAGAGCAAGGTCCTTAACCCTCCAACTGCTCCCCGGGCGCTTTAAGTAGCAGCCCACTGCTCTCTGATACTCACAGTACAGAGATGGGTGAAATGCAGAGCCCTAATTTCCCCTCAGGGATCTTACCAGTATAACAAAAAATAAATAAATAAATGTCCAAGTTCCAGATCCACCTGCTGGATGTGGTCCTTAATCAATATTTACGACAACAGTCTTGTTTTAGTCCAATGTTGGGTTTTTTTTAGATGCAAAAAGGACATTTCTGAACATTTAATCTGTGCAAAAGGTCACTTTATTGTTGAGCTTTTGGTGCTAGAAGACCAGAGCTCTGACGTGCAGAAAATTCCTCTGCATCTAGTACCCTCCACTTCCAGCACCTTTCCCAAGACTACACAAAAAACACACACAGACACACTTCATCATCCTTATTTACACAGTTTCTGATATCTATCAAACCTACCCTTCAGTATTTTTTACGGTCGGGTGTCCGGAAACACCTGTTACCGATGCTGTTTCAAAAATCCCAGTTTGATACTCTCACAATGCGAGAAGGTTTTTTTGGTAGTTTTCTTTCTCTCAGGTGCATTATTGCCAACTTAGTGACTTTGTCGCTATATTTAGTGACTTTTCAGACCCCTCTAGCCCCCCTTTTTATTTTCAAAAAAGCACCTAGCGACAAATCTAGCGACTTTTCCTGGTGATCATGGAGACAGATAAAGTTTATATGGCTCCCCCCGTTCATCGGGAGCTGTTTGCCGTCAGCCCCTCCCTCCCTGTTTCCCGGCATCACTCACTGCTCCCGCTGTCCCTTTGCAGACAGCAGCCCTTCTGAGCTGCTGTGACACGACCACGCCTCCTCATCCACATTATTTCCCATGATGCCTTGTGGCACAACTGGGTCTTCTTTGCACTATGACTCAAATGTGTATGTCACCCCTTCAGTACCATTGTTAGAATAATTATATGGGATGCCAGTAATGGTACTGCGCATGCGTGAAATCAGTTGTTAGGTCTGGTGACGTCAAGAAAACCCAGGAAAAGCATTACTGAACTATGAGAAGACGAGTTTGCATGCAACATTAGACTTTTAATGCAGATGAGGTCATGGTGACGTGAAAGTGGCGGGAAATATAATGTTTGAGTCCTGGTGTTTGTTCGGTTGCAAAAATCCAAACGTTAATGCATGTAAACGGTCACCATGGTGATAACAGGACAGAGGAGTGACTGTCTTCAGAAACCCCCTGATAACTTCTGCAGGTTCAGATCCATGATTTATTTAGTCTGTCACCATGGTGAACCATGGTCACCATGTCAGATTAAACCACCGCGGTGGCAAAAATTATTCCCGTGTTGTAGTGGGGAGACTGGTACTGGAACAATACCAGTATCACGGCGGCGACCAGTCATGGATCAGTTCACGGCTGCATCCCAACACTGTAGCTGTGTGTGACAGCCGTCCTCTGCTCACACGCTTATAAAGAAGAAGAAACTGATGGTGGAGCTGTTTACAGACATTCACGCTGCATAACAACGCATCCCGGAGATTTAATACAAAGTACGGGGTCGTAAATCAGATGCTGTTTGAGTTTCTACTGTTAGCTTGTTAGCAGTTAGCTAGTCTGTCTACTGTCTACCAGGATTTCATCCACAATAAAGCAGAACGTTCCACAAGCAGCGAAACTTACCGACAGCAATGCGGGTGAGTTCCTAACAGCTGGAATCAGCTCCTTTCCAAACGTAGTGATGATGTCGTCTTTGCCTGGTTTAATCCAGACTAGTGAAAGTTGCTCCTGTATGGAGGCGGTGAGGACGACATGGAGCTGAACCTGCTGTAGACAGCAGACTGATGGGACCATTTTGGTTTTAACAAAGAGTCTAAACCAAAGTTTAAGCTGCTTTCTAACTCTGGTTTTTCAGTCAAATTTCAAATGAGGTCCAACATTGAATAATATCCATGTTTTAACCAGAAAAATGTCGTCTCTGGTGATGACTGCCTTGCTTAGTTAGTGTAATGGTAATAGAAACACAGAAGAGCAAAGTTGCGTCAGTATTTTTTTATACGTCATCAAAATACAGATTTATACAATATAGTTTAAAACACAACAATCTCTGTTTGTTTCGTCAGGTTACTTCACATGTTTATGATTGATATGGATGATATGAGTGTTTGGCCGTAGACTGCAGTACAAAGAGACTTTTTACCCCCTGGTTGCCTAGCAACTGCCAATGTTTGTAAACAGGAAATCATCTATAGAGACCATGTTGGCGCCGCAGACATGTTCATTTGTTCAGCAACTCCTGATCCACGTCCTCATAAACTGGACGCTTCTGAGGCTCTGCACAGATACCTGCTGTATTATTTTTATATTTGTCATACTTTTTAAAAATTATTTTCATTTCCATCCTCCTAATATCTCCATCCTCATCTGGCGTCATATTTCCTTTTGTACTGTCGTCTCTTGCAATTTGTCACGCTGCAAACCTCGAAACATGCAAAACCTAATTTATATCGGGGCGTTTCCAACATGTTTGTTCCCGCTGTCATTTGCGTGTCACTCTTTGTAAATCACCCACAAACCGTGGTTCAGCCCAGTGGCGTCGCCAGCCGATTTTCCCGGGGCTTCAGCCCCAGATGTTTTGAGTCTAGCCTCGGGTGTGCATTTACTGTTTAACCACCTTTTCATGGAAAAAAACAACGAAAATCCAGACGACCCAACTTTCCACCAGCCCTTAAACGCACCGTGAATGCACAAAGCTAATGCCAGCTCCCGTAGGTGTGGTGTGACATTGTGAGTAAGCATGTGTGTGTTTCAATTAGCCCCCCGTCTTTGACGCCAGACGAAGGCTAAAGTTTGTCAGCTCTGTGCGCATTTGCAGAGGAGAGCAGATGTCACAGTGACAAAGTATCTATCAGCAGAGGAGAGCGGAGAAGGACAGAAAACGTCAGAGAAAGCAGCAGATGCATCATCAGCTTATCAGCAGAAAAGTAAAAGGTAGATATCAGTGGTGACTCTTTTTCTCCTTAAAAACAAGATAAAAAAAAGTCAACATGAAATCTCCCAACATGAAAAACGAGGCTGAAGTTAGCAGCAACCCGTTCCCAGCTTCCGTTTCGATTTTGGCTTAAAGGGCAATTCCACTCAGATTATTTTCTACTGACAACATTTAACGAAGTCCTGTGTAAAAACTATGACATGTAGACTTTTCTGACCTGGACTCAGATGTTCTTTAGGGACTGTAGATTAATTGAAGCCATAGGCACTGAATCCGTGGATGCTTCGGGGCTCGAGCGCCTACGTTGCAACCTGTCCTCCAGAGTCATACGTACTACAGGGTCGTTAGCGAACACCTGAAATTCCGCTCTCTCTGAGCATATTTCACGCTCCCTGACCCCCTGGCGGGGGCAGGAGACATAACGACGAGTCCGACTAAAGAGGAGGAAGTCGACTGAAAAAAGATAACCAACACCTGATCGAAACACTTGAGGTGTGTTTAGCTCGACTGGTTGGAAGCTGCTCCAGTAATCAGAGATTGCAGCCAGTCTCGGTACGATTCAGCCTGGGACCTGCTGCAGCCCCCAGTCTCTGCCCCCCATTCTCTCACCTTTCATCCTGTGATACAAAAACCTGAAAAAAACAGCTGATTATGATACAACAGTGTGCATTTATTATGTTGCCTGTTTGAATTCTGTTTATTTATGTTCACTGAGGAATGTGCTCGTATACGACATGAATAAAGTTACCGCCAGCCACCACAACACCGCACATCCTGTTAATACCTTTCTTCTGGCTCGTTAATAGCTTCCTTAGCAACCACCATAGCAACAACCACAAAACCTGAAAAAATGTACGTCAACAAGAAAAAGAACTATGGATTGTTTATATGAAACAAACAGATATGATGAAAATAAAGTGTATATTTGATGCTAGAAAAGTTATCAGAACAAAGCTGAAGCCACAATCTATCATGGAAAATATAAATTTCTACTTAAGATTGTAGGGACATCCGCCATTTTTCTTTGGTCACACCAGGGAGGAACTCGGCAGTCACGTAACCACCACTAGGAGTCGCTTTTGGACTTTTGGTGCATGCACAAACGACCCTATAGTACAGCATTTCTCAATCCTGGTCCTCAGGGACCCCCGCCCTGCTGGTTTTCAAGATGTTCCTACTTTAACCCACCTGACCCAGATGAAAGGCTCGTTAGCAGCTTGCAAATAATTTGATGAGCAGTTGAGTCGATCTGAATCAGGTGTGGTGGAGTTGGAAACCTGGAATACATGCAGGGCGGGGGTCCCTGAGGACCAGGATTGAGAAACCCCGCTAGTACG
The DNA here is from genome assembly GCA_023101725.1 of Atherinomorus stipes. Lineage (NCBI taxonomy): Eukaryota > Metazoa > Chordata > Actinopteri > Atheriniformes > Atherinidae > Atherinomorus > Atherinomorus stipes. The sequence goes on along the minus strand of JALJCO010009555.1, from coordinate 15,560 downwards.
CATGACCTTGGAGGACAGTTTGCCACGGAAAATACCGAGCACCCACGTGGGACTGATGGCAAAGTCGGTCTCATCCACTGCAGTGTTTGACCCAGTCATGGTGGACTTCCTCAGCTACATTATCAGCATCATGCCTCCAAAATGATTAGAATAAAATCTTTTCACATGGACGTCAGCATTTCTTAATGGAAGCTGGATTACCTTCTAGAAGGCAGCAGCAGAAGAACTCTTCTGTCAGACATCGCATTTGCACGTGAACACAGCATGGAGACCGGTGTCGAGGTGAAAACACAGCAGAACGTGGAGCGCACAGACCTGATGTGAATCGGACATGAGGCTTTAATTATATGATTACCTAATAAATGAGGATAAAGTATTTTTAGTGGCTTCGGTTCTTTATTGAATCAAACCACCTGGTAGCCTACAGTCTTAAAATCAGCCTCATTTAGTGACAAAATAGTACTGACTTTTGATACGGCATGGTCCTGATATAATCACCAATGGCTTCATCAAGCTGCAGCTAAAAGCAGCCGTTTGCTACATTTAAAAGAACAAGACTGGTCTGTGAAAAAACAACTATAGGCTGCTTTTAGGTTGCTGATTAAGGTGTTAAGATTATGTTGGACTGGCTATGAAATTTAGCTTTCTGTTTCACTTGCAAGCACATTTATTGCTTGGGGTCACATTTGTGAAGGATTCTGCTGGTGACCAATTTATAACCAATTTTGATTTGTTCAAATTATTTTTTAAATGGATCATCTTGTTTTTGTTCATTTTATGGCGAGTTCATTCATTCATTTTGCAAATTAATAAGCCCACAAATTCTACTAAAAACGGGATATTAATTTAGCTCATATATCTTGTCTTGTATGGCCTTCACTCACAGCGCCCACCCGTAGAAATGGTGATCAGCGCCTATGATTCAAGCACAGTTTCTGATTTGTGAAACCTGTATTCTATTTGTGGAAATGAAAAGTTCCCACTTTTATGGCTCAACTATCATATAGACCACATTAGACCAGCTCCCAATCAAAAACCTCAATACTCATCTGCTAACCTGGTCTGAAACCTTCCTTAGAGGCTGTAGATTAATTAAAGCTCTGTTTCTGATTTGTGAAACCTATAAATGAATAAATGAGGAGAAAAAGGGAACAAATGAGGAGAAGAGAACAAATTAGGAAGAAAAAGAAGAACAAATAATGAGAAAGAACTTGTGATGATGAGGAGGGTCAGTGATGAAATGACCCTGAAAATGGTCAACATTTCATTGTTGATTTTGTAGTTCATTAATTTTTTAATTAAAATGACAACTTACCCACTCCATGATGTCTGTTATTGCCTTCTAAAAGACATTTTTGTAGGGAAAGATGAGAGAAAAGCTCTTCTAATTTTTCAAATTTGCACCTGGTCTGACTCCGGGCTAAGCCCAGGTTGTCCTTAAGGGCTGGTTCAGCCCCTCGCACAAAATTCTAGATTGTACGGGCAAATTACTACACGCAAATTTGACCCCCTATTAGATTCGGCCCTGTGTGTGTTCAGGTCCTCTAAGAACACCACACACACTACAGGATTCCTAGTCGCAGATATTAAACGTGTTCATCATTTATGAGCTTTCCTTCCGAGCGGATCGGACCGGACAAACTCACTCTTAACTCATCCCACAGCACAGGAAGATCGGACACCGTGTTGTTTGCAAACATCTGACAATCGGACCTTTGCTGGCTCTGATATTTAGGGGGACATCGGGACAAAAATTGGCCTAATTTCCCTGTTGTGTGTATCCACCTTGAAATGCAAAGAACAGGTGAGTATCAGGAGACAGGTGAGCCTTTTACGGAGCTGTGGCAGATGCATCAGATCATGAACCAGCAGTAATCCCATATCTCAACAGTCTTGGACCAAACGCTGTCCAAGAAGACAAAGCTGGTCTCTACAGAGCAGGTTTATCAGGGACTGCCTCCAGTGTTTGGGAGTGAGGATGATGGAATAACATCAACTCCATCCAACACGGATCAAGTCCGGCATGTTGCTGCTGCAAGTGGAAAATCCTGGTCGGGAAATGGGATGCCATCCCACAACAGAGTGTGTTGACCAGCATGAGGAGGAGGTGCCAGGCTGGGGGTGGGGGGGGGGCTGTGTGGGGTTCTTCATATCATATTACAGCCTCTGTTTGTTAAATGAATACATTCTTAAATTGCCAGTATGCCTTGTTTCTTCAGACTTTAGACATCCAATCCGATAAATGACACCGAACAGGAGTAGACTGTCATCACCTGGCATCAGTAGAGAAGATTTGCAAAGTTTTTCATGGGTGCAGCCTACACACTCATCTCTGTTGCTCATTCCACAAGTGTAGCATCATTCAAACCGGAAGTTTGTGCTAAGTTTGGTGGGTGTGCACATCAAAACAAATAAAATCAACCCCAAATGAAATTTCAAACAAATGAACTAAAATGTTGATAATACTTATGTTTGTTTTATTTCAATGACCTTTTCATGTTTTATTTAGATCGGATCACAGCATCAAAACCACCAACAAACCAAAAAGGTTTGCAGGTTAATCACATAACAGGTCGCAGAAAAAAACAAACATCACTGTAGAAAACAATCTGAATGAGAAGAAATCAGGGCACACAGACCATCACCACGACCAGTTTTCCACTTCTGAAAGGAAATTACCACGAGTCTCGAAAGGTCATCACCCCACCCCGTTCTGTAGTGTGACAGCAATATTTTGTTTCTGAGCTGAAACTTGCGTTGAGGTGGCCCGCGGCAAAGCCCCTCTCACCCAGACCCCAGCAAAGGCACTAAATTTGATTTAACCCTGAACATTTACTAAACTGACACATTAGGAGTTCATAAACTCGGCTCAGATTTCTTGCTCAACCTCAGGGGCAAAATATGGTCCTAATTCCTCATTCCCCCTAGACTCAACTTCCCTTGTTGACTTAGTTTATTATCTTTTCCCGTTTATTGGAAATTACAGAGAAGAGAAAATGCATAATTTCTTTAGAAATAAACGTCTCCTACTGCACATGACTGTTCTGAGTGGGTCAGCGTGAGGTTCACCTGTGCACATTTCACAGTAATGGTGTATTATCTAACCAGTTTCCACGAAAGCTACTCAAGCTGGCTTAAATAGGAAAATATGGGATTATCTACATGGGGGAGACCAAAATGACAACATCACAAATTCCAGAGCATTTCAGTAATCACTGGAATGTATTTCAGATTAGGTCTGTGTGTATGTTTCTGTGACGGACCGCTGACACCTGAATACTCGCCCTGTGGCAATAAATGCCGCCCTCTGATTTATACAGACCACATAAAGAGCAGAGAGTGACCTGGGCAGGGTTTCCCAATATGGAATGTGAATTCGCACAGGGATCGTGATTGGTGCACGTCAGTAATGGAAAAAATGACCAAAACATATTTGCAGGCATCTAAAGCTGACAGAGAGGTGACATCTGACAGAAAGCTGGCTGTAGGTATCAGTGACGCTTCATCCTGTTCACGTTAGCTCAATTTTCTCCAACCTCACAGCTGTGGCAGGCAAAGGGGCAAAGGTGAAGCCCACCGGGCACGAGATGCTAATAGCCAATGATCCAGCAGAGAAAATGTTGTTATTGAAAGCAGACCAACAACATGAAACCGCCAGCCCCAAAAACAGGAATCATAGACTTTATCCTCCGTGGTTCACATGCATTAACTGTTACCGTTCCTTCAAAAAGTATAACGTAGTGATTGCAACCATCACAGAATAAAATCCTGCCTAGTAAAATGCATCTTACGAAACAGTTTCTGTGAATCCATAACTTGCAAGTGTAATGACACTATATGGTTGGAGGATTGTATTTCCCACTGAGCACATTCCTCTTGTGGTGCCTCATGATTGACAACATGAGGCTAAAAACTGGTTGTGTTGGAACAGTAGATGAAACTTTGGCAAAATAATGATGTTCATCTTTATCATGATGGTTAGGAACCTGATGAAAGACTACAAAATATTTTGATTGCGTGCAGGCATGAGGAAAAACAGAAAGATGTGAGTTGTTATGAGATTTATCTCAGTGTAAGACTGGACTCTTCAGTCCTTACTTGTGACTGAAAGTGCGGTCGTAGCTTACCACTGACTTTAAGTACGTTGTAATAAACACAGAGAACACTCAGGATCTGACTTTTCCTGTAGTTTTCCAGCTACTAATACGTTTTTCAGGATTTTTAGTTACACCTGTGTCTCTCAGCTCCTGAACAGCTGCATTCTGATAACAAAATACAATAAATCACATCCTGTAAAGATTTTAATCTTGTAGTTCCAACTAACAGGCTTCCACTTTTACTACGCCTGACAACTTATTGGAACATCTACATAGAAAAACTTTTCGACTTCTTCTGGTTATCCGGGTCAGACAGCAGAGGCTCAGATACTGAGGAGATCAGGATCTGATGAGCCACTTTGAGATCTGGTTTTATTCCATCTTAGCAGAAATGTGTTAAATACATGGAAAGTGAGAAAAGTACTGAAAATGTGTGAGCTACAACTCTTATTAAACAATGTTTTTACACTTGGCATTCGCAGGTGTAACCATGTTAAAATGTGTGGCTAGTCATATCTTGGGGATATTTACATGCATGTTAGAATTTAGATACATTATCCCAGCGGTTCTTATGCTGCGTTCCATTTGAACTCGGAAGTCGGATTCCGTTCCGAGAGGAAGTTTCACTGCCCCCCTGAAGTCGGTTCCCACTCGAAAGTCGGACAACTCGCAGCTCCGAGTCAGATTTAGATGGCCGCGCCCGGTGTAGCAGTTTTAGAAGCTTCTGTAATGTTCCGATGAAAATGGAACGCAGCATTAACCATGGGGCCGCAGTCCGAGCTCAGACCCCCAGCGCCACCTAGAGGGCCGCGAAAAACTTTCCTTTTCCACATGTGGGCTGCAAGGACCGTATATTTACACTTTATTTATGAATGGATGAGTTGCAATGTAGCGTCCCGCCACCTGGCAGTGCTAATTTGTCAGAGTTCAACAAACAAGCAGAAGAAGACACTCAGCTAGCCGCTAGCCTGTAGCTAACGTTGTAAATATTAAAACTAAATGTGAAGACAAAAATGATCCCAAACCGCCCCTAAAGAGGCAAAAATCCACCCTCATTTAATAAATACTAGTGAGTGGAGATAACAAAGCAGAGCTGAGAAGATGGATGGAGCACCAGCTAATGCTAATGCTACTGCTAATGCTAACGGATGCCCTGAAGCATCTGCAGCTTAATCTAGAAACAAACATCTGCGTGTGTCAAGCGGGTGTGGTGAGGGGGGCACCAAAGTGCCTTCGTTAGCCACATCTAGAGACAGCCTGCTCCCCGGTTTTAACCACACTTAGACACCTAAACACATAAAATAAGAACAGCTCACAACCACTTCTAGAGGCAGACCATATTGTGTATAGAAGGGGGGGGGGTTGGGGGTCATACCGCCTAAGCGACCCCACTCCCGTACTGCCTCTCAGTTTTAATCACAAACAACACACATCTTACACACAGTCATGAGCGGGGGGGGGGGGGTTAGTGGCTGCTTCGCGAGCTACTGGTCATGTCCGGCTGCATTACAGGGGGATGCCTGCTGGCTTCCCCAGCTGGCTTCCCCCAGCCTGCGCCGGGGGATGCCTGTTCTGCTGCGTCTGGGGGTGGGGGGGGGGGGTGGGGGATGGAGGGTGGGTGGGGTGGGGAGGAATGTGCCAGGGGCTTGGAGCTCACGGCTACCACCCAGGAGGCACGGAGGCAATGGTAAGAGTGAGGTGGGTGTGTGAGGACAAATGAATGAGAGCGTGAAAGAGGAAATGTGGGAGGGAGGAACTTGGGCTGGAAGAGGGAGGAGCTGTGGGTGAGTGGTTGGAGGAGGGGGGTGGGGGAAGGAGGCGTATGCTTGTGAGTGTCTGGTAGGGATGGTTGTGAGGGGCTGAAGAAAGAAGGGCAGTGGACAGGTCAGAGGGAAGGGTGGGGCTGGGCATGTGTTGGGGGGGGTGCATGGGGGTATTAGGGGTATAGGGAGGGGCGGGCATATGTTTGGGCTGGAGGGAGGAGTGCGTGCGTTTAGATAAGGTTGGAGGGAGGGGCAGGTTGGTGCACGTGTGTGGGGGGGAGTGCATGTGGGTGTAAGAGGGTATCAGGAGGTGGGGGGTATGTGTGGAGGGTAGAGGGAGGAGGGTGTTGAGGGTAGAGGGAGGGAGTGTGTGTGGGTATGTAAAGTTGGAGGGTGGAGTGGTGTGTGTGGGGGGAGGCATTGGGTGTTGGGGTATGTGTGTGGGGAGTGTGTGAGTGTGGTGGTGGTGTAGGGAGGTGGTAGCAGTGGTAGCGCCCTGGTGTGTGGGGCAGGGACATCAAGGTGGGGGCTGGCCTGTGCCGGGGTGGTGTCGTCTGGGGGGTCTGGTCCTCCTGGGTTTCGGTTGGGCCGCCTGGGTCGGGTGGGGGGGGGGGGGTCTGCTCCTGGGCGCTTGGGCCCTGGGCATGGTGCTGCCCCTGACCCGGGGGCGGCCGGCACCCGGTGGGGTCGGCAGCTGCTGGTCTTGGTCCGCTGGGGCCAGGGCCCCGAGACCGCGGGGGGGCTCTGGCTGGGGCCACCTTCTGCCGCCCTCTGGGGGGATGCATGTCCGTCCCTTTTGGGGGGTGGTCTCGGGCTGTGCAGGCTTCCTCCTCTTTGCAGAGACAAGGCTGCATCTGCATGACTGTATCACCATGGAGACCCTTTATTATGCATGTTGACACTGTGACACTGCTTCCCGTTGCAGCCGACTAGGTTGTACCTTTTCTTTGCATAGTTCTGCGTGTGTTTGTATGATCTGAGGATACTCGAGCCACCTGCAGGTCCTCCTGTGGGCGATTGCTTGTTTTGTTTTCCGACAGAGACCTTGGAATGTTGTTTAGGGATTTCTGTACAGATGCACCAGTGAACTGTGTAAGTGGATTCATGTTTTCTCTCCTCTCTCTCTCTCTCTCTCTCTCTTCCTCTTCTTTACTCCTCTTTCTCTGTTCCACTTTCTATCATTACCTCTGTTAACTTTCATTTCTCCCTTGTCAGGCCCAGCAGTATGATATGGAATGCTGTTGTAGACAAATGATTAATTAAAGAAATAAAATGAATCAACGTGATATCAAGGGGAGCCTTGTGTTCATAAAGCTCCCCTTGGCAAAGCAAAACTGTTCAACACAATAAAGCAAACAGATTTCTATTCTGCTTGCTATGCTGCTGGACAGGACAAGTAAGAAAGGAAGAAAGAAAACAAAAAAAATAGAAACAAACATCTAACACTCGTTGGAAATAAAGGATTTTTAAGGAAAAAAAGAGAGAAAATCAGCTGTTGATGCAGAAAATGTCAGTTATGTTTGGAAGTTCTTTAAAAAATTCTAAGAAAAGTTTAAATAAATAAATTGTTCATTGAAATTTTGTGCTTTAATGGCCTGTCTAAACAAATAAAATACAGGTTTTTAAACTCCCTCCCTGCCTTGCCCAGACAGCACCTTTGCTTCCTGTCTGTCATTATTGGACAAACTGATTAATCCAGGTGTGTCTGATCTCAATAACTGGCCGAACACACCTGGATTAATCAGGTTGTCCAATAATGAAAGACAGGAAGCAAATGTGCTGTATGAAGTTCAGGAAGTAGTGGAGCCATGCACATAGCCCATTGAATTATGAAGGATGTGTAGGGTAATAAATTACAACTGAATTAACTAAACAAACAAAACAAAAGGATCAGCACTGAATGTCTGCGTTACACTGATGCCAATTGCGACTTAAGTCTGAAAAGTGCAGAACCATTTCAGTAAAGACAAATACAAAACAAATGCATCCATCCATACTCGCTAATGCAGGGATGCAGCGGGGATGGGGCCTATTCCAGCTAGTACTGGGCGAGAGGAAGGGTACACCCTTGACAGGTTGCCAGTTCATCACAGGGCAACAGGAGAGAGACTATAAACCAAATGCCTGAGTAAAAGGATGAAAATCTGCTCAGTGATTCATGATTTCCACAGCAACCACAGCCAGCAAAGCCGGTGTTTTGGCTGAAGGGGGAACAGCTGGTCAGATCCAGAAGTAATAAAATCCACCTGCCATCTGCAAAACTCACTAATTAACACATTTAATCTCATTAATGCAAAACATACCAAACTTTTTTATGATTGTGCAGAGTGGCAGCCTGGAGCCTCGGCTGGTTACCAGGGAAACTCAGGATGATGGCAAGACTCCAGCAAAAATCACTGCTGAACTAACAACCCCCTACTTAGGAACCACATTTTAACTGTGTTTGCTCAACCGCCAGCAAAAATGCATGAACACACTTTTCAAAATGTCAAACTATTTATTCATCCATAAAGCTGGCCACAGCACGCAGAGACAAATGTTCAAATATATAACAGCACTATAAACAAACACAGCAGCTATTTCAGCAAACTAACATGGAGAACCGATGATGTGGAGATAGTAAGAGAAATGGAAGGGAAGTGTTGTTAATTCAACAGGTTTCTAACAAAAACATGACACAAACCTGTAGCAGATGGAGTCCTGTTAGTTCCCAGCAGGGCACATGACCCTACAATACCCAAAACATCGTAACCTGAAGCAACTGTAAGTGATAAATAAACCACTGAGCTGAAATATTTACTGCAACGGCCCCACATGTAAATTAAATTAGTCAACAAGTCAGGTCTCACTAATACTAGAGATCGAAGCCATTAATTACCTCCATGGCAACAGAGATAAAAATGCCCTAAAGGGCAGCTGAATAAATACATAAACTAGAAAACTACTCGGACAACGCAGACCTCCACCAAGCAGCTCCACTGCCTCATTTTTGTGTTCCGGATCATAGCATCCTGAATTTTCTCTGGATCTGGATCAACTTTGGAAATATTCTAAAACTCATTGAGATCCTTTCTTGTAATTTTTACCAACACTCGGGTCATTTGTACGGAGTTATACGGAACAATTCCAGAAACGTGTCCTATCAGGGTGATGATGATGTAAGAGTGTTTAGGCGATGGTAAGGAGGTTTGATGTTCACCATGGGGGGGTCGGTCAGAACACACAGGACTCACTTGTACAGTTAACTGTCTTTACTGGTCACTCTGAATCACAACAGCACAGTAATGCAACAAACGACAGGCTTCCAGGTGGAATTCCAGGTAGTTCAGGTGAATGTGGATGGAAGTGAGTGTGGTCTATAAACACAGAAATACAAAGAAGCCATGAGGAACATTCGTTCAGCAGATAAACACATTCAAGGTATTAATTATTACTAATAAATCCTTCCAGTTAGGACTAAACATGCATATGTGTTCAAGGCTAACAGTTCCAGTAACTGGCATGTAGCAGGTCAGCTAGCTTAATAGCATAAAAAGACACATGGTGAATGGAGGAAACTTCTGAATAAGCAGATCAGCTAAATAACATTAAAGCTAAATAAACATCCTGTTCAGGCAGAAATACAACTAGTTACTTCCAGTTGTTCACAGACGCACACAGTTCACCATCTTCACCTGCTAGAAGTCTGTCCAACTGTCTTCTCTCCTCGTGCTCACTGCTGCTCATAAGTTTCATTTCTGCATCCTGATATCATGTGCTCAGTAGCAGCTGCACACTTCTACCAAAAGGGGGTGCTCACGCCTCATCAACAGCCTTTCCAACATGGCCGACCTCACAATGATAAAGAATCCTTCAGAACATTCCTGGATCCAGAAGCTGATCCGGATCACCACCAACATTTAATGGGTTCATCCTTGAACTGAGACACACGGCTGGTGGAGATTTCAGGTCAATCCGTCCAGAACTTTTTCTGTAAAGTTGCTGACAGACGGACAGACGGACAAACCAATGCTACCAAAAACATGAAGAAGTTATCCCAGTACAAGATCCACACCCAGATACTTTCACCCAGGCAGGTGCAGCTGGGTGGACGGGATAATGCAAACCTGTGAGGTGGTAGGGGTGCAACTGGCCACCCAGTTGACTGTAGACATAAATGATGATAAAACTATCATCTCAACATTTCTGAAGGTTAAAATTATTTTGATACAATTGTGAAAACCGAAGACAATGAATGTATAGCACTAACATTCACCCAGTATTCCCACCACAGACTTCTCCCACACATAGAAGCACCTTATCTTCACACTGTAATATCCAGAGAAATACAACAGTTAAAAAGAAGTTCCTGCATCATGTCTTATCAAAATAAAACCGTATATACAGCACCAGCAGTCACACTGACAGCGATACTGTCCCTGACACAGACTTACATATGGATGAACTGTGCTTCTAGATTCAGTGCTGTTTATGGGACTAGAAATATCGGCTTTCCATTAGGTAATTATCTCCCTTTACACACTAAAATTCCTCCAGATTCCTCGTATCTTTACACTGCAGGAGTAGAAATATTCAAAGTCCTAAACATTCTCTGGGGAAAACTGGTTCTTAATCAAATCTCTTAGTAACTCAGAGAGGAAGCATCACAGAAGCTCCACTACCACCAAAACTGTTGACAGTTGTGCGACCACGTGCCCGGTTCGGGGGCATCCACCTTCTGCAGCCCTGTGCCGGACATTCTTGCGTTCTTCTGCATGAAGAGCTCCTCTCCTGACCCCGGATCATCCCAGCCAACGCAACCATCAAGACATTGTCCCAACGCAGGTTTCTAGTTTAAGCACCGAGTCATTTTCATGAAAAACTGAATTCAGGAGAGGTTTGTTGAATGTTGTGGTAGACCTCCTGCTGGATTCAGACCAGCTGGCAAAGTTCATGCCTGTGCTTTCTCATTCTTTCACATTCATTATGCTGAGGTCACTCATTCATTACTGAATGAACGAGTGACGTCATTTTTTCCCCATGTGCATCGCCACTGTACATCTACACTACGATATGTGAATAAAATAATATGGATTTAAAAAAAATCTGCATCTCCGCTAAACCTAGGTACACACTACAGGATTCCTGAGACCGTCACGGATGTAGAGACCACGCACTTGATGATCACACAAGATTCGCCTCTGCTGATCATACAGTGTGGGGTGTACAAGAACGAGAACACCCCACACTAACCGATTCGTCAGCAAAGAAACGGCTCCTTCACTGTCAACATCCCAAATCTCGCGATATCAAACGAGACTTTGTGACGAGACTTTAGCGTAAACAAACGTAGTGGACTTTTCAGCCTCTTACATTGTGGAAAAAAAGATTGCATACATAGAAAAAAACGAGAAAAAAGTCCTGGAGGCAGCAGGGACGAGGCTGCACGGCCGCGAGTTAGAGGTGAATAAAAATGGCCACAAACATCAGATATCATGGAGAGCAGGGCTGTGAGCTACGACCGTGTGCTCTTTGTTTGTTTTTATTTCCTTTTCCATCAGTCAGCTGTTAGTCAGCTGTTAGCTCTTGTGTCTTGATTGGCTGTTGTTCCGGGAGCCTCCACGTGATTTCCCAACGAGAGCAGCGTTTTTGATTTTGCACGGCTGTGAACACTGTGCATGTTCAGGTCCTCTCAGAACACCACACACACACACACAAACACACACACCAGGATTTCTAGTCGCAAATATTAAACATGTTTATTATCTATCTCATTCCGAGCAGATCGGACAAAGTCACTCTTAACTCACCTCACACCACAGCAAGATCAGATGAGATGCAAACATCTGACAATCTGACCTTTGCTGGGTTTGATCATAAGGGGAAGATCGGGGCATAAATCGGGCTGATTTTCCTGTAGTGTGTACCTGCCTTAAGCAGTTAATGTTACACTGGGACGTTTAACTCCCCGTCTTATCTGCATCCATACTGTTGTTTTTTCTTCATCGTCATGTCATTAATATTGCCGTGTTCTCCATTATTACTGAATGCATTCTGCATCGTTTTTTTTTTACCAGGACCTTGGGGTTCGGATGCCAGGTTTAAGGTAGAGGAGGGCGGGCCAACGACAGGCTTCTGGCCTCCATAATATTTGTGGATACCAAAAATAGGCTCTATTGCTCCTCCAAATAATTCCTCCCCTGCCCAAACACACAACTGAAGCTTAATTCCATGGGGAAAGAAGCCAGCAACTTTTTCAAGTCACCAAGAACCTGCCCCACAGAGGAGGCCACTCCCTCCCATGGCGGGATAACCCACATGGGATGTGTGATTGGAAGCGAAAGGCTTTTCCATTCCTCCTCTTATTTTCTATAATAGAAACAGCCAGCGCAGCATGTAAGACCAGGGGGACCCCCATTCAAGGAGCAAGAAACTTTTTTTAGGAAAGAGATCTTTAAGAATCATTTAAAGTGCCGAAGACATGATTTTGATATTTTTTCACTCATTTTTATAGACCAAACTTCCTCATGTGATCTGTGTAATAGAAACAGGCACCTTTTTTTAAAACATGGCTGCATTTCAGCATCTACCAGCTACAGAAAAACCAGACGGGGTTGACTGCAGGCACTGGCGGGTTAGGGTGAAAGAAAAATTGTGGTGGAGAGAGGACTCAATAAGGCACAGACATATCTAACCTTTCAGACCATCTCTCACTTTTAGCTTTCTGCAAGATCACCATACAGACTAGGTTTTCTTAGATCCCTAAAGGCTCAGACACATATAATAGAAAGACTTTTCTATTGGATGGCATTATTTTCATCACACTTCCCCTACTCACTTGGTAAGATTGGGAGCTTGGGATTTACTTATTTCTGGCGATGACAAGGAGCATTCCACATGAAAATAAAGCTTTTTCATCACTACCAGAACAGAGGGACCCAAAGCAATCACAGACAGCACCATATATCCAATCCACCCGAAGTCCTAATCGAGTTTTTCTTCATTAACTTACTAAAAATTTAACCCTAACCCTACCCTTCTCCTAACCCGACCGCCAAGAAGGCATCAGGGCCGAGTGCACTTCCACTGGACTAACTTCCGCTGGAGACGTCCTGTATGGATTGGATGTATGGCAGCGTCCTTATCAGCTACTGTAACTGCAGTTAGGGACTCTTGGAAAAAACATTCATTATTGTCGGCACAGAGGGAATGGAGACAACTTGTCGACATTGCAATAACCAAGCAGGGCTGTGTGTTTGTGTGGTTTTAGGCCGTTTTCACACATGACCCGTTTAGGTCGACCTGACTGGGTTTTGGTACCGAACACGGTGCGACTGGGTCTGTGTGAACACGCCACTCGTGCTCATAGCCGCCCGCTCTCGGACTGGCTGTACAGGGTGGTTTCAGAGCGGTTTGCATCGACCTGAAATGCAGCGCGAGTGATGTGTGAAAGTGTACCAACTTTAGCTCGACCTAAATCCCAGATACTCCACCTTTTTGAACTAAACAGGTATCCGTAGGCAGCTGTACTGTTGGGATATCCTTCTTATTGACTGTTCTTTTACAATAACAGGGTTACGGCCTAACTGCAACATTTACTATCATCTTGTGTTTGCTAGCTACTAATGTATGTTAACATCAACGGGGCGTTCACAAACACTGAACACATTACCAACAAGGGCTAGCCGGCTATGCGTTAATGCTCATGTTTAACTCGCTGGTACCTGCCTGTAATATTTGCGTATGGCTCGGGCTTCGCGGTTCAGCAGAATCAATCTGCGCCTTGCTCTGGTTTGTCTGGAAAACTGTTGTCTCCAGTACATGACAACATTGCTCTCCACACACAACCGTGTCTCGTCTTCAACACACTCCATCAACGTGTGCTTTACCCAGCCACGCTCAGCCACTCCAGCCAGCTGGGACACGCCTACTTCCATCTGGTTGCCATGGATACACAACGCTCCAGTATGGAGAGCGACTGCTGGGCGCGGTGATTAAAAGGCATATGTGAAACGGAGCCGTATTAGTTGGAAACTGAAACATTTGAACTTTTTCACCTCTGCGGCAGCGCCTGGCTCCGCCCACATTTGTGTGAAAACGACCTGAGAACCACGTCTGTAAAGATGCCACAGAAGAGGGAATGATGCGTAAGGCCATCCGCTGGTTCAGTTTGGCTGCGGACAGAAGTCGCCCAAGGAGCTCTGCACCAGAAATATACAGTAACTGTTCATGTTTACTGTTATGCTGTATTAAACTCTTTATGAATATAAAGTTTTAAAACTTTGCATTGTTCCACAGTCTCATTTAATGTAGCTTCTTTAGCATAATATTGTTGCCTGAAAAGCAGGGGTTAAAAATCCAGCCATATAACGGGTCTGTACTGGACCCGCGGCTGAATCACAGGATCATGAACGGATCCGCTGTGGATCCGGGACAAAGGTGCAGCTACAGTTTGAGGTCCGCCTGTGCCCCGCCTAACATCAGAAATTCCAGTCAGAACGCAGATCAGCGGATCCATCCCGCTGTGCAGTGCACTCCTAGATGACTCCGCCAGGTGGATCCGTCCCGCTGTGCAGTGGACTCCTAGATGACTCCGCCAGGTGGATCCGTCCCGCTGTGCAGTGGACTCCTAGATGACTCCGCGAGGCGGATCCGTCCCGCTGTGCAGTGGACTCCTAGATGACTCCGCCAGGTGGATCCGTCCCGCTGTGCAGTGGACTCCTAGATGACTCCGCCAGGTGGATCCGTCCCGCTGTGCAGTGGACTCCTAGATGACTCCGCGAGGCGGATCCGTCCCGCTGTGCAGTGGACTCCTAGATGACTCCACGAGGCGGATCTGGGACAAATGTAACCGTGGATCCGCAGCGCCGTCCATTCGCTCTCTGGGGAGTGTTGTGATGAGTGAAGTGGGCGTGTCAGAAACAGCAGGAGGTCAGGTACAACATGGAGTGATGTCACAGTTGTTTTTATGTTTACTGTATTTTCACATCTACTGAAGGTAGCACGGTTATCGGATTGTGTCATAAAAGGGAATTATGAGCCTGAGAATGACATGAAACTCCATCTGCAAGGAAGTGCTGTACTTTACTTCTGCACCCCTCCAAACGCCTTGTCAAGGGGTTTTTTTGTTTTCTTTTGTTAAATATAGCTTTTAATAAAAATGTTCCATATTCAACCTTTAACTGTCAGGAACAGGAGATAGGGACTTAAAGAAAAAACCAAATGGACAGGTGATGTTTAGAAGGTTTTGTGAAATGGGTAGAAAACTGAAAGTCCAGACATCGATCCAAAGGGGGCAAAGCAGAGGAGCAAGGTCAAGGCGGTGAGGTCACAGTTGGGTGGACAGAGGTCCAGAGGTGGTCCAAGGATGACCCAGGGGAAAAGAGAGGGTCAGAAATACCTTGGATGTAAAACACTGTGAGGACGCTGGATGTACAAACGACTCAATCTGGCCCTGGAGGGACGAGAAGAGGAGGCTTAAGCAGCAGCAGAGACAGGTGAGTAAAGGGAACCTGGCACAGGTGGAGCAAGCAGGAACTAGAGGACTCAAACAACATGACAGTACAAGACAGTCTTGCTGCCATAGTAACTGATTTGTTTCACAGGATTTCAGTGATAATTCAAGTTTCATGTTATCAGCGTATCTGTGACAGTTACAAGTGTCGTGTTTTATAAAACTGATCTTTGGTCTTATTATTGGAACATGTCTGAAAGAAAACCA
>JALJCO010009554.1:0-150868 GCA_023101725.1 Atherinomorus stipes | reverse complement strand
CATTGAAGGCCCTCGCACCTCTGGCGGCGCTCCGGCCTATGCACCTCGTAGTCAGTGTCACATCATAACTGTGTGCCAAATTTCATTCCCGCAGTTTTTTGTGCTGGCTGGGGCTCACCATTTGAAGCTTTCTGTGGGTGCTATGGAGCTTTATGAACTTTACCTATCCAACACATGTCTGTAAATGAGTTCAGGATCTGTGGCGAGTGGTAGAGATCAACATTTTTTATGTGTTACTTTGAGGTCTTTCCTGTTGGCATGGCGTTGGGGCTAATTTCATCATGGTTACTTTTTGGCAAATCCACAAGAGGGTTTGACCTCCAAAGCAGGCTGAAGAGTATTAACTGCACTTGTTAAATCAAAAGACATGACCCTCAAAGTGCTGCCTGACTGGTCCAAATGAAAGAGAGCTCTCTGAAGCAGCAAGATGGTGGCGGCTGCAACCCCAAGCCCCAATGTAGTCAGTGTTGCATTTCCAGTCTTGTCTGTTGTCCAGCTGAACTCCAGGTATTTGTAGTTCTCCACCTCCTCACCCAGGATGTAGACAGGACTATGCTGCGTAGTTTTGCTCCTCCTGAAGTCAATATTCATCTCTTTAGTCTTGCTGGTATTTCAGATGAGCTGATTGTTACCATTTCACAAACTGACTGACTAGTTCCCTGTACTCGGCTTCTTGTCCATCACTGATACACCCCACAACTGCAGAGTCATCAGAGTATTTCTGCAGATGACAGGATAAGAGTTGTACTGGAAGACTGAGGTGTACAGTGTAAAGAGGAATGGTGAGAGTACAGTTCCTTGTGGTGCTCCAGTGCTGCTGACCACCATCTCAGACACACAACCTTTCAGTCTCACAAACTGTGGTCTGTTTGTTAGGTAGTCATAAATCCAGGTGGTTGTGAGATCCACCTGGAAGTTATAGAGCTTCTCACATAGTAATGCAGGCAGAATAGAATTAAAGGCACTTGAAAAATCAAAGAACATGACCCTCAAAGTGCTGCCTGACTGGTCCAGATGACAGTGGGCTCTCTGAAGCAGCAAGATGATGGCATCTTTTACTCCAAGCCCATTACAATATGCAAACTGTAATGGGTCCTGAAAGGTGTTGTGTTGCTTGTTGAGTTGAGCCAGTAAGAGTAAGAAAAACAGCACTTCCTGTCACCAGGAGGCGGAGCTAAGGTACATTGTGTTCCATGGTGAGAGGGCCAACTTTGAAGCCCCGCCGATGCCACATACTTTTTCCTATCAAAAAGCTTTTGATAACTTTTGATCATACATGCCTTGTAAACATCCTGACCAATTTTGGTGGCCGTATGGTAAACGCCCTAGGACAAGTTCGTTCAAACGCGTCGTAACTTAATGCCAAAATGGTGACTGTAACAATGGGGGCGGGGCTATGACATAATGACAATATTGACATGTTTATGTGTTCAAGGTCATATTGACATCTCACTCAAGAGTTTTGGTTCAGATATCTCATTTTATGTGGGAGTTATATGAGATGGATTTTTCATGGCGAGACATCAAACTTTCAGGCCCCGCCCAGTCCACATGATTTGACTTATCAAAAATCTTTGATAACTTTTGATGACACATGCCTTGGGAACATTCTGACCGATTTTGGTGGCCCTACCATTAAAGCCCTAGGACAAGTTCGTTCAAATGCGAGGTGAGTAAAACGCCAAAATGGCGACTTTGACCCAAAATGTCCAACTTCCTGTACATTTTAAAAATATGCTCCAAGAGGATTTTTTGTTTGCCCTGGCATGTAGAACATGTGTACCTATTTTCATAAAGATTGATGGGATGCAGTGGCGGGGCAGTCAAAATAGGTGGCGCTGTTTCGCGATTTTGCCTCAAACATGCCCGAACACCCCATAATATGTAAATTTCCACATTCCATTGGGGGGGTAGGCAAAATTTGGTAAGTTTTTGAACATGTTCAGACCCCAAAAGACCTCCTGTTTTTAGAAGTGGATGAAGCATGGAAAAATTAAAAAAATATTCATTAAAAATAGAAAGTTGGTCTAAAAATCATGGAAATATTCATACATGATCAGAATAGTTTTGGCAATGCTATGAATTTTTTTGGTTCATGTCAACTTAAAATTTTCAGATTTAAAAATTGTTAAACATTTCTTGCATGTAATGAGAAAGTATAAATAATTTTAAAAATCAATACTTTGATCAAACTTGTTCAAACTCAAGACACTTCACAAGGCCTATTGCGTCTATCATTGTTGCAATTTTGGTGGGAATTGAGTGATCCATTACAGAGATCCACATGTTGAGCTAATTTGCATACTTGTGAAAAAGTAGAGTGTGCGACTTCTCTGTAGAACACAAGTCCCAGTGAGTGAAATGTTCAGGAGGATTCAGTGAATATATCCTCGAAATCTTAGCTCTGTAGGACAAACGGCTGATTTTTCATCATTTTCTGAAATTTGGAGGCGTGGCCACGTTCTTTTGCTCATAAGTCCCGCCCACTTTTGACAATCATAACCATATTCTAGGATTATGTTCAGGACGTCTATGTGGATATATGTAGTGATTTTGGTGCATATCCGTGCAGCCGTTTTGGCGCTATAAACTACTCTCAATTGTAGCGCCCCCTAGAGTTGGAATTTTTCCAAAATCGTCACACACGTAGATATTGCAATTCCCTACTTGGTCATTGAATTTCATGTCATTATCTGTTTTCGTTTTCAAGTTATGACCATTTTAGTGGTCATGGCGTCACATCGAAGTTCGCCGTGCCGCCATGACCGCGCCCTTTTGCGTAGACAGATGATTTTCAATGGAAGTCATCATCAACATGTTTTCTGCCCTCTGAAGGAGTTTGGAGCTGCTTGTGTCCAAAATGTCAGAGAAATGGATGCTCAAGTAAAACATATGACTTCCTGTTCCCAGGGGGCGGGGCTATGATGTAATAAAAATATTGACATGTAGATCTGTTCAGGATCATATTGGCATCTCACCCAAGAATTTTGGTTCAGATATCTCATTTCATGTGGGAGTTATATGAGATTGATTTTTCATGGCGAGTCATCAAACTTTGAGGCCCCGCCCAGTCCACATGCTTTGACTTATGAAAAATCTTTTGATAACTTTTGATCACACATGCCTTGGGAACATTCTGACCGATTTTGGTGTCTCTACCATCAAAGCCCTAAGACAAGTTCGTTCAAATGCGAGGTGACCAAAACGCCAAAATGGCGACTTTGACCCAAAATGGCCGACTTCCTGTAGACTTGGCACCACGACGTTAAGAGGCTTTTTTGTTCGCCCTGGCATGTAGAACATGTGTACCGATTTTCATGAAGATTGATGGGATGCAGTGGCGGGGCACTCAAAATAGGTGGCGCCGTCGCGCAATTTCGCCCGAACATGCCCGAGCACCCAAAATTACGTAATTTTTCACATTCCCTTGGGGGGGTACGCAAACTTTGGTGAGTTTTTGAGCATGTTCAGACCCCCAAAAATGCGCTTAAAGTGGCGGGAGAAGAAGAAAAATAAAAATAAAAATAATAATAAGAAAAAACGCTAGAGTTCCAATAGGCCTTCGCACCGCCTTCGGTGCTCGGGCCTAATAACACCTAAATGGATGAGTTATAAAAAAAAATCACCCCCCCTCACAGTGAACATGAAGGTAAACTTGACCTATTAGAAAGAGCTACAATTATTGAACTTAACTTGCGGACTTCTTTCTTTTCCAGCGGAGTTTGCCTCTGTGGCTGTGTCCGAATGTCCTCCCTACTCCCTAACCCCTCATTCACTACATAGGGCTGCACTACGTAGCAGACTATCTAGTGCCCTCATTCTGCCTGTAATTCGGACACGAAGCTGACTACTTTTTCCTCGCCGTAAATCACGTGATTACCAGGTGTCATCAAATTTGTAATTTTAAATGAAGGTATTTTATTTACTTATTTTGTGTTTGTTCCCTTTTCTGTTGTTTTCTCTCTCCTTGTTTTCTGCCGCTCGATATGTTCAACACCTCACGCCATTCAGCTCTTCTGACCGCAATGCATTGTGGTCTATATTGTCCCGTCTAGGGACCATCGAAGCTCACTAGTTTTCAAGATGCATTGTGGGTAACTTTGAGTGCACTACTTTTTTCTTTCTGAACATTCGGACACCCCTACAAAATGGCGTGATCTCTATATGGGGCCCTATGTAGGGAATAGGATGGACATTTGGACACAGCCTTGGTGTGTATATGTTCTTCTGGCTCCGCCTCCTCCAACAGATACAAAGATCCTAAAAAACTGACAAGATGGTTCACTCACTTCATTTCATTCTGCTAAGCCACAAACGCGCCCAGGTGCTGAGACGATGCGCAGAGTGAACCCTCTTGTCATCCAGCATGTTTGGAGGCGAGAGACGAGGAAAACAAATACAAGCATGCACATGCAGATATATGAGGCCGGAAAAATTTTTGAGTTCATTTTAATTTATCGTGCAATTAATTGATTTATTGATCATTGTCCCAGGCCTATTTATGATCAGCCTTTTGGAGCAGATAGTCGGAAAATTCTCCTCTCCACCAGCATCTGCAGACACTGAAGTGGATTATGAGGAGCTTCTTTGATTGACAGCTCCTCTTGCTTTACCTGAGCTGTGAAAGTGAAAGTGCTGTGCGCTGGGAATGATCAGTAACACCTGTCACACCTGTCGGCGAGCGCCGAGCTGATGATCGCACGGGGAAACACATTCAGAGGCTGTAAATGCTCATTGTGAAGGAAGCTGTGAGAAACTCATCTGAGCTGCAGACACAAATATCTAGTCTAGATCTTTAAACTGATCTGAAACTGATCAGAGCTTCACAGCTGAGGAGAAGATCCTCATCTCTGAGCCAGGTCCTGGTCGGTAGATGGCCGTCCCCAGCTGGTGGGGAGTCTCGTGTCATCTCAGGGCCACGGCTCTGGGCTCTTCCTGTGTGAGACGACTTGCAGGAAAACCTGAAGCCGCTGCAGCCGGATCAGGATGACATCATCAGCTCACAGGAAATGGTCTCATTCTTCATCACTGCAGATGTACGGAGAGCAGCGGTGATATAATGTCACTTAACTCCAAGCTCGCCCAAACCAAACACACCTGCAGCTGCTCGGTCCATCCTCCTCCTCCTCCTCAGCTGATTGAAAGATATTTCAGCTCTTGGTGAAAGCGGAGCAGCTCTGAGAACCGGACCTTCGTGTCCTCCTGGTTCCCAGCAGCTGAGGTTTAGATTTCTGGCCAGGGTTTAGAGGGCCAGCAGGTCAGGCAGGATCAGCTCAGAACCGGATCTGTTTTCAGCTTCCAACTCAGTGACCTGGGGTCTCATCTATAACTGGAGCCTGAAACTGGCATACGCCACTCTCCACGCATGATTTATAACAAACAAACTTGATGGGAAAATGTGCACACCTCTAAGTGAACGCTGACATTTTGGAGATGGTAAAATCTACGACGCAGGTGATGAGGTGGTGAATTCACTGCACTGGCTCCCTGTGCATTTCAGGACTTATTTTAAGGTTCTTTTATTGGTTTTTAAAAGTCTTAATGGTCTTGGGCCTTCTTGTTTATCTGAGTTGCTTTTAAATTATAATCCCTCTTGGACCCTGAGGTCCTCAGGTACTGGCCTGTTTGTTGTTCCTAATGTTCGTACCAGAACCCATAGCGAGGCCTCCTTTCAACATCATGGCCCCCACCTGTGGAACAGCCTGCCTAAGAACCTCAGGGCTCCAGAGACTCTTGATGTTTTTTTTTTTAAAAAAGGCTCGAAACCTACCTTTTTAGCTTAGCTTTTAGCTAAGTTTTATCTATTTTAATTAGTCTATTCTTAACCTAACCTGCTATTAAATTTTGTTTTATTTATTCATTTATTTTATCCAAGTATGCATTTCTTTTTACATATTTTAAACATGTTGGTTTTTACTGTTTTAGATTGATACAATCTTTTTTTTTCGGTAACCCTTTTATTACTCCAGTGTTGTCCTCGTGGGGGTCCTCTCCCTCGGAGCTACCCCTGCTTTGACTGCGTGCTTGTTGCCGTGGTAGCTGTCCTGGTTTGGGCAGGTGGGACTCAGCGTGCAGCTTTACGGTGGTGGCGTGGGGGCGGTCTGCCCGGACCTAGGGGGCTCCCATGGTGGTGGCCTGGATGGCCGTGGGTGGGGGTGGCTCTTGGGGTAGATGGACCCCTTGGATATCGTTTCATCACCTGGTCCCGGGCCACATTTATTTCTTTTAACTGTTATTCTTCTGTGACAGGGTGGTTTTAACAGGGCTAATGGGGTATGGGGTGGGGGTGGGGGGTGATTGTAGGGTCATGGGTGGGTGTGAGATAATCATGGATGTGTATGCATGAGTCTGTTTTATTTTAATCCATAGTATTGTGATGTAAATTGTTTTATTATGTGAAGGACTTTGTATTGCTGTTATGCATGAAAAGTACTTTATAAATAAAGTTGATTTGATTTGAATTGCAGCTGCCAGACGGCGTCATGCTGTTCTCACACATTTAATTCCACTACACACCAAACATCAGTCACAAATCCACTTACAGCATAAACACCCAAATCAATGTTATTCAAAGGAATATCTGTACGGCAGCTTTCATGAAAATCTTTCAACATGAAAACATATAAACCAACTCAGATTTTCTACTCTGGAGCATAAGAGTCAGACTGTGTAGCAACTAGCAAATGAAAAGATCATCATTGTTGTCTCCTATTCCACTGATAGACTATGTTAATTTGCCATGGTGGGAAACATTTAGGCCCTGATTTATGAAAGGTTTGCGCGTGTTAAAACGGGATCTATCTTCATAACACGCGCAATAATCCGCTGGAGCTGATTTACAAAGCAGGGCAAAAGGAGGTTTGTGCCTGTTAATGAGCAAAATAGCCCCGCTGTCCATTTTGTGTGTCTGCTCTAGATGAAAATGCAATGTGGGTGTTTCTGCCAGAATGCGCAAAATATTGGGAGGAGACTCTGCAAACAACTCAGCTTAATACACGCAATATGATTTATCCACTGTGCAACGGAAAGCAGACGCAAAAAATTTTTTGTGTAATTTAGCGCATCTGAAAAGCAGGTGTTAACTGGCAGCTTTATGCACTGATGGCTTAAAGAGTGCTGCTGCAGGACTGCAGACATCCAGCATTGGGTCAAAATCATTTCTCATGAGGTGTGCAGGCGACACGCCAAGTTTTCATTATTTAATTAAATAACAATCAACATCACTATTTAACACAGGTTATTCTAGACCAGGGGCCAAAAAATGTCCTCGCTGGCAAGTCGAGGGCCAACTATACCAGCAGTAACTCCTGTGACACGGCTTTGTAATAAGTATATTACATGTATTGTATTATTAAAAATTTGTAAAATGTATATTATTTAAAAGTAGCTATAATACTTTAATTCTTTTATCTTCCATCCAGGCAAGACTGCACTAACAACCTTAAAATCAGCTCTGCTTCATGATGTGTTCATGAACTGTGTAACAGACCCCCCCACTAACAGCATCAGTGTTTATATGGCACATGATATAATCATCATGTGACAGCCGAATGCTGTGAAGGCACATTACATTTCTGAACTTCCATCACAGAATAATCAAGAATAATCATCAATAAATGACTAAGCAGTGGTGATTAAGAAACCCCACTGATGACAAAAAGGGCTCATGTTTGTTTAAAGTCCTAATGAAACCGTTTCATGTAGTGGGGTCGTGTTAAATATCCTTAAAATTCACATCTCAGATAGCATGCTGGAATAAACACCTACAGCTGATCCATTTTAAGCTCCTACTACGATGTGCGTTCTCCATGAGCAGGAGGAAAAACTCCGGCTGCTCCTCGAGGAGCGACTGGTTCCTCCTCCATCTCACTAATTAAACTAAAACAGACCTGTAGACCTCCATAAACTGCTGTTGGTTCTTACACCGGAGTAGACAGTTTAAACCGGCTGGCGGCCACAAACAGGAGAGAGAAACGAAACCTAAGAAGCATTTCACAGCTGCACTGCGTTCAAGTGGCCGTCATTACAAAGCCAATAATGAATCAATTAAAGGTTGAATATGGAACATTTTTATTAAAAGCTATATTTTTCTAAAAAAAAAATAATACCTCCACAGGTCGTTTGGGGGGGTACAGAATTAAAGTACAACATTTCCTAGAAAAATTATATTTAGCCTAAAAATAATTATGAAATAATTTTTTACGGGTTTTTATGGCATTATATTTACGTCTATAAGCCAATACACGCCGCCATTGCAGGTTGCCAAATACAATCTCTGTGTGAAAACAACAAGTTGTGCACAGTTATGCTGGTGCAGGGGGAACAGTGGAGACGGTGAGTGAAGCAGCTGCTTCAGAGTCCTGGAGATATTGTTATCTGTTTCTGAGGAGGAGTGACCTGAGAAGAGCAAAACCTGGAGTAAATTTAGGTGAAGACTTCACTAAATGGACCCACATAAACGTGCTTCGCGTCGTGCCCCTCCGCCGTTGTAAAACCGCTGTAACCCACGGATTTAAGGGGCTTATTGCTTTTATAAAATAGTTACCTCACATATTGCCTATAAAATAAATAAAAATAAATAAAAATAAATAAATACACACATACAAAATAAACAATTTATGGGTAATGATGAAATAATAAAATGGAGAACTATTTGTTCTCCCAACATATAAGATTAAGTGGACAGTTTGGTTGCTAAGCAACTCAGCTTGTCCACAAGTAGGAGAGTCTCATAAAACGAAGATATTTCCTATGATTTGGCCTGTCATTAACACTTAAAGACAGACTTTATTTCATTGTATTTTTTTTATCTACTTATTTATTTATTTTTTTGCCATTTAAAAAAAAAGTTCACTTCAAAAACTTCGACCAAAGTGAAGGTTAAGTTTACCTCGTTTATGCAACTGCATGTGGACATTAATAACCAGGGTTTTAAGGTTTGAAACATCACCGCCTGCGACAAAAAAAAAAAAAAAAAATGCTCTGATCGTATTTGGGACCTGTATTTACTCTGGATCGCTTACATTCCAGGCGAACAAGCTGTGAACTGGGTCAGCGGAGTTTTCACTTGTTTAAAACGGCGATCAGATAGATGATCCGCTCAGATCCAATGGCCTCTCAGTCGATTTTTATTTTGTGCAGAAGCTTATGGAAACAATGTCACAGCGAATGCTGCCGTAATCAAAGCTAAAGGTGCTTCAACCAAATATTAGAGTGTATGACCTTTTTTTGGTGGTGACTGCTAAGAAAGAACTAAGAAAACCATTCTTGGTTTTCATCCAAACTCAAACTGATTCGTTCTAAAACCGAAGTCCTAGGCACGCCGCACACTCTCCAAAGCCAATAAACTCTCCATTAACCTTAATAACTCAACCGTCCTTCCCCCTCAAGTTAAGAGTCTGGGTGTCGTCCTCGACAGCACACTCACATGAATGACATCACCTGGTCCGCCTTCTTCCAGCTGTATAACATCTCTCGTCTCCGTCCCTCTCTCTCACTCCCCAAACTACCCCCATCCTTGTTCACAGCCTCATCACTTCTCGCATTGATTACTGTAATTCACTTCTTTTCAGCTTCCTAAATAAGTCCCTTCAGAAACTGCAGCTTCTCCAAAACATGCCTGATTACTTGGACCCCCATTACTCATCACTCTCATCCTGCTGCAACTGCTCCCCATCAAACAAAGGATCATCTTCAAACTACTCCTCACTACATTCAAGGCCTCCCCAACATGACTCCATGCTACATCTCT
Source organism: Atherinomorus stipes (assembly GCA_023101725.1). Taxonomy (NCBI): domain Eukaryota; kingdom Metazoa; phylum Chordata; class Actinopteri; order Atheriniformes; family Atherinidae; genus Atherinomorus; species Atherinomorus stipes. Next base: position 141,117 of record JALJCO010009554.1, on the reverse strand, counting down.
GATCTCCTCCGTGTAAACACCCCTACCACACTACCATCCTTCCACACCCGTCTGTCACAATGGGGAGCAGGGCGTTTAGTCGCTCTGCTCCCCATCTCTGGAATTTCCTCCCTCCTGATATCCATACAGCGGATGTTAGAAGAAAATAAAGCCATATTGTAATCTGTATCATTATGATCGCTTGTTCTGTATTTTTCTGGAATTTACTGTAATTACTACGTCTTATCCTGCTAATGCAACGACACACTTGTTCTGCTCCATGAAAGATACATTTAAGAACTTTCCTAACTCGGATTATGCTGAGATGACCTATAACGCAGCTTTTAACTGTGTGTAGAGCTTTGTTTCTTCAGTTTGTATCTTGCCTCTTGTGCAACATGCAAGCTCCATGAGTAAACTCTTTTACTCATCCCGCTGGTCTGTCTTTTTTTAATTTACAGTCTCAGTCATTAAATTTATCCACAGTGGACTTCTTCCCTCTTTAAAATCCAGACTCTCCTGTACAAACAGTGTTATTCCGCCTAAGTACTATGCATAGGCAGACTTCTGTTCCATCAATGTGTGTGTGGTGGCATTGAGGAAGGCTGTTCAGATCTGACCACTTCTTTCACTTGTGGAACAGATCTTCTCATCATTCACCCCTTCAACAACGTGCTGTCACTCACTAGCCTTTAATTTATCTGTGACTCCAACTGTGACCCCCAAATAAAAGGCTTTACGAGCCTCCACCTCACCAACAAGCACCTCGAATCCAGTCTCAGTGAAATGACGTTTTCTTCACTTCTCAGTTGCCATGATTAAGCTTTAAATACCACAGATCAGCTGGTTTACTTATATGCAGAAGTATCCATAAGGTATTTTGCATTGACCAGTTATGGTAGTATGTGGGTGTGTAGGGGGCGGGGCCAAATTCCCCTGCACAAACCTCTAGGAGGAGTGTGATTTGTAAAGGGAAAATTGCTTCAATCTGTGCGCATGCACGGTTTTGTACATCTAAACATTTTTAGCATATGTGAACTTTAGGATTTGGGCACACTAACACTTTTATTAAGATCCTGTACACAGTTTTATAAATGAGACCCTGGTCTACCTGGGCAGAACCAGAACTGTGGTGGAAGCAGGTCGAGAGACACTAAATAAGATTTCTTTCTTTCTTCTTTTCAGACTTGCATGAAAAAAGAAAAAGGCTGGTGACAAAACTCACATTCATCACAAATGAATAAATGGATAATAAATAGTAAAGCCCTTTTCCAAACATTGTTCTGTTGGTGAGCCCGTCTGTGATCTGGATCTGGTTCTGACTGTTCCAGACCAAGCGGAGAACATGAAGGAAACTTATTTTTGTAAAATACTGTAAAAAACAAAATCTAAACCTATACATTTAACGACGATAAGACGACAGACCCCATAAATACAGACAGAAGTTTTGTTGTACATGTAAGTGTAGAGTATTACTTAAGTAAATTGTAGAGATGCACCGATCGATTGGCAACCGATCGCAATCGGTTAGGGCTGTGTTAAACGATTATTTTTTAAACAATTAATCTATCGATTATTTTTTCGATGCATCGATTAATATAACGATTCACTTTTTTTAGCTCGATTCGACTCGATTCGATTCGATTATCGATTATCTCCTCATAAATTGACAGACAGCAATTTATATATGCTGATATAGATATCTAAAATATAAAAAAGAGCATGAATAAAAAGGCAGTGGGAGCAGCAGCCTGTCATGGAGTTTTTCATGAACCAACAGAATGTAAAATTTATGTTGAAAACACAGCGGACTGAAAAACAGGCTTTTAATTCTTTCATTTACATGAAAATAATAATAAAAAAGTCATTATTGAAATAATATGATCATGAAAACTTGGAGGATTTAAGCTAAGACAGATATTATTTTCCAACAAAAGATAATGAAGATAAGTAAACATTCAGAGTTGAACATTTTATTGAACATGGGTCTAGCTTCCAGAAAAAGTGCATCTCCATCTTTATTCTGTTAATGCTAAATACGGGTGCCAATCACTTGGAAATGAAATTAAAAATTCTTTATTTATCCCAGAAGTGATTACACAATACTATTACCAACAGATGAAACACGAACATGAGGTTGAGAACGTGACTTTAATTATATTCAGTCAGAGACGAGACAGCTCCCGGCATCAGCTGCAGTTCCACCCACGGCCAGCAGATGGAGCTCGTGCTTCATGCTGACCGTCTCAAACAGGCCTGACGTGTCTGAAGACATGGCGTCCATCTCACGGAAGTGTCTCATGTCTCATTAGGCTTCGGATTCGCCATCCCTAATATATAGTTATACCTTCAATAAACGAGTGTGGGCCTTCACTGCCTTACACTTTGGAGACTTGGAAGAGCCACTCGCGGAGATCGCGCCGCCATCTTTGTTTTAGTCTGAAGTCGCATGGCGCCGCCATCATTGTTTTAGTCTGAAGTCGCATGGCGCCGCCATCTTTGTTTTGGTCGGACGACGCATCGGTACGCATATTTTGCGTCGACGTATTATTTGCGTCGACGTAATCGGTTACGTCGACGAATCGTCCCAGCCCTACAATCGGTCGATAGTGCCCCTATCGGTTTTGATCGGAGTCCTCAAAATAGATCAAAGCAAGCTGATCTGATGACGTTTACAGAAATTACAGCGTTTTGGCTTTTGACGCGCATCAGGTGCGGGAAATGGAGTGAATCTCTTCACTCCATGGAGACAGTGGAGGATAAACTATGATCTGCGTCCAGTCCCGGTTTCCAAACAGCAGGTTGATGATCTGCTATCCCGATGGGATTTAATGGGCTTATAATGACGTCCCGATGCAGGACTGCAGACGAAAGCTGCACCATTGTCGGCGCGCAGCTCATGGAGTAAAAGGTGAAACTCACCAAACTCAGAACACCTTTGAACAATCTAATGAATCTACACACGGCACAGAAACGCTCGACCACGTCGTTGTCTGGCCTCGTGGAGCAAATGAAACCAAGCAGCTGCTCAGTTTCATCCGCCATTTGAGACACAGACGAAGGAAAACAACCGGGTTCACACCACCACACTTAGACGCACGGCAAGGCTCTGCCATTCATGCTGCTTAAAGGAATAGTTCACCCTCAGAATGATTTAACTTTATTTTCCACTTACCCTGATGGTGAGCAAGACTCTGGACCACTTTTTTAATATGTCAAATGCAGCCGGCGTTTAGGACGACTTCTCCTTTCCCCCCAATGGAGTTTGCCAGGGTCCGAGCCAAAAAGGTCCATAAAAGTCAGCAAAAAATTGTCAATATTCCTCCATACTGCTCGTCCCATGTAAGTGCCCTGAGTGGGTAGCGTCCAGAATTTACTTGAAACTACGCCATTTAGTATATTTCTAGAGTCTAAACAGTACTACATTGCATGCCCAGCAAGCACGCCGATGCACGTTCACAAAACTATGGAAGCCACGGTAGACGAGATCGTGCGTTCTCTTTTTCTTTCTTTCTTTCTTTTAGATCAATATCCAACCCCTCTTGTGTTTGTCCCGGTTTGTCTAGAGCTCTCGCGCTCTTAGCACAATGTAAACAGTGAATTTCTTCTTCTACGCTTGCATTATCGGCAGAGTAGGCTCTGAACGCCGAGGCTTCCGTAGTTTCGTGACTGCGCATGTGCGCGCTTCATTGAAGTAAACAATACTCCTTTTTAGGCTCTAAAAATATAGTAAATGACGTTGTTTTGAGTAAATTCTGGACACTACCCAGTCAGGACACTTGGATTACATGGGACAAGCAGTATGGAGGAATATTGACCATTTTTTGCTGACTTTTATGGACCTATTTGGCTCGGACCCTGGTGAACTCTTTTGGGGGGAAACGAGAAGTCGTCCTGATCTCCAGCTGTATTTGACAGATCAAAAAAGTGGTCCAGAGTCTTGCTCACCATCAGGGTAAATGGAAAATAAAGTTAAATCATTCTGAGGGTGAACTATTCCTTTAATCAGAAGTAAGCTCATCAATAAAATCATAATTTTATTATATCATTTTGGCTGCAGCATGTTTATGCTACACTTAGGGCCGGATCTATTAAAGGTTTGCGTGTATAAAAACATGAGCTATCTCACTCCACACGCAAAAAAAACGTCTATTTTAGTACGTCTGAAAAGCAGGTGCAACTTGCAGCTTTGTGCACAAAAGGCTGCAACATCTGAGAGGGACAATACCGGACACACACAAATCTGTTTCTAAATCATTTCTCATGAGCAGTGAGCGAAGCGTATTTAGTTCTCATTGTTAATTCAACAAAATCAGTGCAGCAAACCACTATTTAACAGGGGTGTAAAATATTGTGGAGAACTGAAAGTTTTCAGCCACTGCACAGCTTAATGAGAACTAAAGCTGCATTAATTGTGTCTACATTTCCCCTTTTTGCCAACGTCACATTTTAATTTGGATTTTAGCACCTGGACAGGACCACAGGATCACCTGGCAGCGCGAGCTCTGAAGCCATTGGCATTGTGCCAAAGTACGCTCCTTCTGCGTAATAGAGATCATGTCGGAGCTGCAGACACTTTCATTTGTTCAGCAACTCCTGATCCAAGTCCTCATAAACTGGCCACTTCTGAGGCTCTGCACAGATACTTGTCGCGCTGTCGTCTCTCACAATTCACCACGCTGCAAACCTCAAAACACACAAAACCGACTTTATACAGGGGCGTTTCTAACATGTTTGCACTCGCAGTCATTTGCGCCTTCATTCTTGGTAAATCACTCACAAAACCCTGGTTCAGCCCCTCGCGCAAAATTCCAGTTTGCGTGGGCAAATTAGGACACACAAACTTGGATCTTTACAAATCTGGCCCTTAGAGTTTAGTTTAGTTTAGTTTTTTTTTTTTTACAGAAAAGCTGCAGTATCAGCTCCAAGTTTATGTCCAGAGAAAATTTTGCAGTTGCACAAAAGTTGCTGTTCTAATTCTCATTTGTTCAACATATTTTACTTAATTTTTCCACTAAAAGCTTGTACAGTGGGTAAACTCCAAATAGTGTCTCTGAGAAAGAGCCTCTAGAAAGTGAAATGTTTATTATAGTGCACATGTTGTGTGTTATGTACATAATCTATTTTTTATTTTAAGATTTAATTCCTTTTCCCCAGGAAAAAACGAGTTTATAGTTTTCAACTTGTACCAACTCTAAGAGAGTGAAATGTTTACAGTTGTCTGTGTTGATGTGCTGCACATGTTGTGTGTTGCACACAAAATCATTGCCACAGGAAAGCTTAAAGTGCTGGTGACACGATTATCATTTCAGGTAATGCTACTATACAATATTACAGCAACACTAAATGAGTGGCTCAGTGGAATTGTAAGTCAAACAGACTTGTTTTCACAGAAATATCTTAAGTTTTCTGAGTTTGAAAGGAGCTCTGCAACAGCGACTAAGAAAAACACGCCGCCATATTGAGACGTCAGCGGGAGAACTCGGTCGGCTTTTTTCTTTCTTTTTTTTCTTACTCGGTCAGCTAACAACAAGCAACATGGAAGCGGTGGACGGTAACGATGATGGTCCCTGCCTGGAATTGATTTGTTTGGCGGAATCATCAGACAGTTCAGAAGAGTTAGGTGATGTTGAGGAATATAGAGGCATCACACCTTATAGATTTGAGCCTTACCAAACGGACTTCATGCCGAGTGAGCAAGACTGAAAGCGGGAGTGCCGGAGAAGATGACATGGTCATTGCAGCAGCAGAGGGAAACACACGGCAGGGGAACACCGATTGGTATGTCTTTGTTATACATTACGATTAGCATTTTTTGTTGTTAGTGATTTGTTTATATAGTAATTTGTGAATAAATGTAACTATTTAAAAAACTGATTTTTAACCTCTCCACACCCACCTGGACACCAGCGCCCATTTAGCTGTGTTTTCAATTAACAACAGCAAGCCACTATATGGACATATACATGGTTATAAAGCTTAGATAAATACATAAATAAATACATAAATAAAAAGAAGCAACTGCATCTCCCTACCTTTGAAGTGGATCCAGAAGCCATTTTATAAGTCCAATCTTCAATTGTTTACATTGTTCACAGTCCTTCTGTTCATAAGTTCGTAAGGGTTCACCAATTTAAAGTAATCAAAAATATTTTTGATAAACGATTCCGTAGTGTGAAAATAGCCGACACACAGAGAAAAAAAAAAATCATTTTTCACCGTCCAAAAAGTCCGCTCGTCACAGCTACACGGTTTGTTTAGTAACATCTTGCTACGACCCCTAACGTAGCTGTTGAGGTGTGCTTGTTTTCCTCACTCTCCTTCCTGCAAAACAAGTGTCCACATCCGTTTTAGTCTAAATTCAACCCTCAGACACTCCTTGTCTTAAAACAAGCGCTCTCAGTTTGGAATCCCATTCGACAGCACACAGCGCTGACAGCACAGCTAAAAGTCCCGTAGCTGGAAACTTGAATAAACTTACGCCATTCTTATGAGTGTTTGGACTCTCCAGGCTCTCCAGTCAACAAGCCGGGTGGGCAGTCTCTCGCTGATGTCACATCCGGTTTTGTACTCCTGTGGTGAACAGCGCCACAGTCTGGTCAGAAAAGCAGCGATGTTTTCTAATAACTCATTTATGCAGCTGCGGTTGTTTATGTTACATAGATCATCATGAAGGACGTTTTGGTCTATAAAACATGGCAAAAAATGTTAAAATTGTGTCACCAGCACTTTAAGCTAGTCAGCTACACTTTCTCTATGTAAACTGAGTCCAAGTTGTCTCCAAGAGAGTGAAATATTGCTGATTGCCTGCAATAAAATTGTGGTCAATTCATGATAATTTACCATCTCCTAATTGTTATACTTAATAACATAATGTTGATGTTATGTACATAAGACAACAATATTGGAGAATTTATGGATTTGGCGCTGTGATCGGTGATCGGCAATATCGGGATTGGCAGATACTGTTTTTGGTGATCTGCCCCCAAAATCCTGATCGGTGCATCACTAGTAAATTGTTGTGGAGCAAATGCAGAGCCTTGTTAGAATATGTACAAGAATGAAATACAATAAAATAAATGTAGAAAGGTGAAAATTTGAATTGAAAATTTGGCTTTTATCAGGTTTTCTTTCCATTACAAGGAACTCCCAATCATAGTGGGACTGTGCTGCTTAGAATAATAAGACATTTTATTTATAGGCGCCTTTCAGGACACTCAAGGTCACTGTTCAAAATAAAAAACAGGGAAGGAAAAATAAACCCAAAGACATATGAAACATGTAAAAGCATCAATAAAGGGCAACAGTCAGACAGTGGGGCCATTCCAGTCCCATATTTACAGGGAACATCCTTGTCTATATGTTTTATGATGGCATTTGCAAGTGATTGAATCAGATTTTTTTATGTTCAGTGGTTGAGAACCCCAAAGACGGGAGGCCAAGCGGCCGAAGGCTCTCAACCCCATGGTGGATAAGCGGGAAGGTGGGAGGTGAGTTTGTTGGAGGGGAAGATCTGAGAGCACGGCTTGCTTTGTTAATGCAGAGCAGCTCAGTGAGATACAGACGGGTGAGGTTGTTGATGGCCGTGACGGTGAGAGGTACGTTTTATAGATGGGAAACTGCAGGGTCAGTGTTGAGTTGTAAAGTTGACCTGCGATCAGTAATTTCAAAAAGCCAGAGAAGAAGAACAGGAAGGTAAAAAGTAGGAGAAGAAGTAGCAGACAAATAAAATAACTGTAGAGATGCTGTAGCTATTGAAGAAACGCTACATGAGTGTGTCTGACGCGTTCGACGGATGTAAATAAGACATGACCCTGAGCTGGCTGCATTGCGGGGGGTCTGGTGGCTCGGGGGATGCCTGTTCTGCTGCGTCTGGGGGGGGGGGGGGGGGGGGGTTGTGCTGGGGGCATGGAGCCTGCAGCCCCTTCCCCGGCCCAGGTGATCACTCTGGAAGCACGGAAGCAAGGGTAAGAGTGAGGTGGGTGTGTGACAGCAAATGAATGAGAGTGAAAGAGGAAATTTATAAGGTGTAGGAGGGACGAGGTGTGTATCAGTGGGGATGGTGTATGCAGGTGTTGGAGAGAATGAATGTCGGAGAATGACAGGAGGCAGGGCCGCGCAGGAGGGGGGGTGGGTGGGTGTCTGGGATGTGTGGGGAGGAGCAGGGTGTGTGTGTGTTTGTTGGTGGGTGGCTTGAGGGGTTGTGGTGTGTGTGGGAGTGGGGGAGTGTGGGCTGGGAGAGGGAGGGGATGTGATTGGGAGGAGGGGGCATGTGCTTGTGTGTGGCAGGGCTGGGGCGATGCTGGGGTGTGTGCAAGGGGGTGGAGGAGGATGGGTGTTGTCGGGTCGGGGGAGGTGGGGCAGTGCATGTGTGTGGGGGAGTGCATGTGGGTATTGGGGGAATGAGGAGGTGGGGGTGTATCTGGGGTGGAAGGAGGAGTGTGGGTGGAAGGTTGGAGGGTGGGGCGGGTCAGTGCATGTGTGTGGGGGGGGAGTGCATGTGAGTGTTTGGGGTAAAGGGAGGTGGGGGTGTGTGTGTAGGGTGGAGAGAGGAGCGTGTTGGTGTAGGGTGGAGGGAGGTGTGGTGAGTGTGTGTAAGGTTAGAGGGTGGGGCAGGTCGGAGCATGTGTGTGGGGGGAGTGCATGTGGGTATTAAGGGCATAGAGAGGCGGGGGGTATGTGTGCAGGGTGGAGGGAGGGAGTGTGTGTGTGAGTGTGATGGTGGAGTAGGGGGTAAGGAAAAAGTGGATCAAAGCGATTCTCTAGAGTAAAGGGACGAACTTTATAATAAAACAACGTAGCATGTTTGTTTGTAGCCGGTTGGGCACAACACCGGCATGCTAGCATTAGCCAGCTAGCGTTTACCGACGTGCTTAACTTTTTGCGTCTTAAAACACACATACATCTGGATGTCCCCGTTTCCAGTGGAACAACTGGGGACTGCCAAGAAAGGAGACACCTTCAGATGCTTGTGTGTTTTCAGCCGCACAAAGTTAGGCACGTCATCAAGCTGGCTAATGCTAACCTGCTAACAGTAGTCCGCCAGCTACTACTCTGTTAAACTTTGTTAATCAGATAAACGCCAATGCCAAGTTTTCATTCCAGACAGAAGTGATACTAAGGAAGAAGTGGATCAAAACGACCGATTCGCCGCGGTGAAGGACCGAACTTTATAATTAAACGACATACGTTTGTTTGTAGCCGGCAGACTGCGCAGTCGTGTTAGCAGGTTAGCATTAGCCAGCTTGATGACGTGCCTAACTTTGTGCGGCTGAAAACACACAAGCATCTGAAAGCGTCTCCTTTCTTGGCAGTCCCCAGTTGTTCCACTGGAAACGGGGGGGTACAGACCCGATTTTCAGATGTTTGTGTGTTTTAAGACGCACAATGTTAAGCACGTCAGTAAACGCTAGCTGGCTAATGTTAGCATGCTGTGAAGTGCCGGGGTTGTGCCCCACAGGCGACAAACAAACGTGTGTTTTATTATCAAGTTCGGCCCTTCACCGCGGCGAATCGATCGCTTTGATCCAGCTTTTGATCCAGTAGGCTATCACTTCGGTCTGGAATGAAAACTTAAGTATGTTTGGAGTTTATCCGATTTAAACAGTATAACAGAGCAGGAACGGCTGTCGTTAACATGGCCCGGAAGAGGAAGTGCCCAAAATCCGGGAACTTCCGGTAAGCGTGATAATCCCCTATTATCTCGTTATCTCGAAGAAAAAAAACTGTTTGCTCTGTCTGCCCTGGAAGTCACAACAACTATTTTTTTCCCTCCCTGCTGGTGTGATCAGAGAGCTTTTTACATACGGACTTTGCCTTTGAATTATTACGCATTATTTCATCTCATGATGAGGAGCAACAGTAGCTTTAAAATGAAAAATGTTTTGTATCTTCATCCTCCTCAAAGTGGAATCTCGCAGGACGGGATTTTACAAGAATTACGGCTGTGCAGAAAAACACCAATTAATGGAAACATCTTCATATCGCAATTTTACTTTTTCAAAATTTAAGAAATATCGCTTTTATTTCTTGAAAAAGCGTAATGAAAATGCAGCTATTGTGAACAAAGGGTTTGAATATATCCTGGTACACAAGCCTGACTAACACCATGTACGAGATACACGGCAAGTCAGTCTGGGCCCCCTCCGCTGGAGACTGATTTCCAATTCAAGATGTGAGGCGGGACTAACAGAAACAATTAAACCGGAGAGGACCAATCAGAGAAACACGGAAGTGACACAAATGTCTTTTGTAAGAGGAAAGTCCTCAGAGCAGCAAGTTGTTGCAGTTTTAAGAACACTTGCAGCTCTTATCAGAAAGGGCATCGTTATGTTGTTGCTCCTCGCAGTTGCTCCTCCCGTGCTGTGATTGGTCTGGCCAATTTTTTACCGGAGTGGAAATCGCTTCCCACTCTAGGGAACCCAGACTGACTTGCCGTCTATCTCATACATGGCATTGCACTGCAAAAACTCAAACTCCTATTAAGTATATTTTTCTAATTTCTAGTCAAAATATCTTTTCACACTCAACACGTCACATAATCACCTAATGAGAAACGTTTCAGTGAGATATAGGAACTTGCAACTTATTTCAAGAAATCTCATGAAGAAAATTTCACTTGTTCTACCGACAGATTAGTTTTCGTTTATTACAAGCAAAAAAAATATTTAAACAAAAAACTTTTTTGAAGAGTTGCCAAGATTTTTTTTCTTGTTTTTTTTTTTTCTTGCTTGTAATAAGCCAAAAAATTCTGCCAATAGCACAAATAAAATTTTCTTCATGAGATTTCTTGAAATTAGATGTACTGAATCTCACTGAAGTGTTTGTGATTACGTCTTATATTAAGTGTGATGTGACATTTTGACTAGAAATTAGAAAAATATACTTGGTCAGATTAGAGTTTTTGTAGTCCAAGGCTAGTCTGATGCTCCGTCCACACGAAGTCAAACTCTGGCCTAAATTCACAAATTTTTCACCAAACCAGCCTCTCATCCATACGAAGCTGGCGTTTCGGGGGTGTGTAAACGATCTTTTTTTTAATCAAGCCCTCAGAGTGGGAAGATTTTGAAACGCCATTTTCGCAGTTCCATCTTTAAGCTCTGACCGCATTTTTTTTTCTTGCACGCATGCGTCATAGCTTCGCCTCTTCGCATGCGCTACACTCAGTATCACAAAAACAATGGCGCCGTACAGGGTTGAATGGTTGCTGCTCGTACCTGTTCGCCCATTCGTACTTGCCGCCATCTTTTCGGTTTGGTTGTTCAACCTTCAGCCGGACCGAAAGCGTAGATCAGAGCATTCGGTTTGGTTGCTTTATGTCGTATACATATTTCTGGGCATGCCCAGTATTTCATCGCCTGTTTTCGCCTACTTTTGCTTTAGCACCACAGCGCCACTTACAGGCCTGGCATGTATTTTGCAGCGTTTCCATGCATTCATGCGGTTGATCACATTTAGTTTACGTCTCCGTCTTTAAGACAAACGGTTTGAAAAATATGAGCGTTTCGTGTTCGTTTTGACTTCGTGTGGACATGGTCTGAATAAGCTTGCAGCCTGCAATCACACCTGGTGTTCATCAGTTCCTCCTCCAGTTCCTGCTTCACCTACTGGTGCCTCTGCAGGTCAAAGTGACCTACTGCTACACACAGAATATCCCAAATGTTGTCAGATATGAGAGGAAAACCCCAAAGAGCTGTTTTAATTGTTTGGATATCCACCACTCTGAAATAAAATCAGTTTTCTAATCATCGGGTACGTGATTGGGTTCTTCTTGCTAGAAAAGTTATCTGTCGTTTTCTTTTAACTGGCGTTTTATGCATATCAGCTTAACTTGTACACCAACCATTCAACGCAGATATTTCTGCACTCTCATGGAAAGAGATGAAAGCATGACACCAGCAATTCATTTCAAACTTTGAGCGGTAACGTCAGGAGAGGACAGACATGAATCTCTGATGGTATCAGACGACTGTTTTCCAGACTGATTCCTGACTGTCAGTGCTCGTCCTGAATCATGCGGTCTACAGAAGAGTTCTCGTCATCATCCATCGTATTTGTGATGGCTTTACCTGCTGCTGAGCTCTCGCTCTGACCGAGAAGGATCGCTGCTTTGGCTCAGAGCTGAGCTGATTGATTCACATCAGCTGTGCTTGAAGCGCCCGTCAGAGCCTCGCTGCCAGGTCCCATCAGTAACCCCAGTCTTTGGATGCAAAATATTCCTGCTGAAGGGAAAGTCTCAAGGTTTCTGCGCAGAGAATGTCTTTAAGTAGTTATGTAGTCAATGTAAATGGATTCAGCTGCTCTGGAGACGTTAATCTGAATCACTGAGATTATTTGTGTTCAGCAGGAGATAAATGTGCCTGTTGTGGAGAAATCATTGCAGCTTTAATCTGGACTCGCTGTTCTCTGGATGAAGCAGTCAGATTGTCCCAAGCTGACCGCCAGGACTCACAGTTTAGATACAAATGAGCAAAAATACAACTCCAGTTGTTTTCTATGGAATTGTTCTCTTTCCCCACAACACAACAGTTGTCAGAAATCAGTCACGACTACAATTTGGAGTCTATAAAGCCAGATTCTGATGGGATTAGTGTTATATAGGGACCACATGCAATTTGTAATAATTACAGAGATTTTCTGTGATGTTAATCCCATGTGAATAAACCATGTTGGTGATTTGTAGATCACTAAGATATAGCTTCCTAACAGCAGGGTCAAGCCACATGTTTATTCCTCTTAGGCCCTGATTTACAAAAGGTTTGCGTGTACTAAAATGAGGACTATCTCGCAATAATCGTATATGTACAGTCGTCCTCAAAATTATTCACACCCTCTAAATTGACAGTCATAAATAAAAACAAAAGAAACTAGTAATACTAATACAAATAAAAAATAATAATAAATAAAAATTTACAAAATGATAAGTTAGTGAAATAAATTATGTTTTTTGAATTGTGATTGAAAATAATGATTTTTCAAAAAGCTTTCCCAGACACATTAAAGCATAGGCGCTGATCTACATTTCTACAGATGGGTGCTGTGAGAGAAGGCCATACAAGACAAGATATATTCAGCTAAATTAATATCCCATTATTAGTGGAATTTGTGGCTTATTATTTTGTCAAATTTATTAATGAACTCAGCACAAAATTAACAAATACAACATCCATTTAAAAATAATTTGAAGAAGTTAAAATCGGTAATAAGCGGAATGCTTCACAAATGTGACACCAAGCAATAAATGTGCTTGCAAGTGAAACAGAAAGCAAAATGTGTAGTCAGTGCAACATAATCTTAACAACTTAATCAGCTATCATTTTTTTCACTCACCAGTCTTGTTAGTTTTTTTGAAATGTACGGCTGCTTTTAGCTGTAGCTGGATGAACCTATAGGCGATTATATCCAGGACCATGCCATATTAAAAGTCCATACTATTTTTTTCATTAAAGGTTGAATATGGAACATTTTTATTAAAAGCTATATTTTAAAAAAAATAATACCTCCACAGGTCGTTTGGGGGTGCACAGAATGAAAGTACAACATTTCCCAGAAAAATTATATTTAGCCTAAAAATAATTATAAAATAAATTTTGACGGGTTCGATAATGGCATTTTATTTACGTCTATAAGCCAATACACGCCGCCATTGCAGGTTGCCAAATGCGATCTCTGTGTGGAAACAATATTTCGGTCATAGTCAGGCTGGTACAGGGGAAAACCGTGGAGACGACGAGTGAAGCAGCTGCTTCAGAGCCCTGGAGATGTTGTTATCTGTTTCTGAGGAGGAGTGACCTGAGAAGAGCAAAACCTGGAGTAAATTTAGGTGAAGACTTCACTAAATGGACCCACATAAACGTTTTCCACGGAGTAAAACACAGAGAAGGCGACTTTCCTCCTGGATCGGTAAGCTAGCTTGTTTGCTAACATGGCTAACGTTAGCTGTCGGTTATAAACTCCTCTGCGTTACTTGTTGGACATGCTGCAGACTGTTACTCACTTGCGTATCGGCAGTGAGCCTGGCATCCCAGCGGCTGGAGTTGTTTTTCTGCCGTTGCAACTACAACCTAGACACACGTGATGTCGCTGTTCTGTCCGTATTCCATATTCAACCTTTAAACGAGGCTGATTTTGAGACTGTAGGCTGCTAGTTAGTTTGATTCAATGAAGAACTAAAGCCACTAAAAAAACACTTTATCCTCATTTATTAAGTTTGGGATATAACTAAAGCCTTATGACCAATTCACCTAAGGTCTGTGCGCACCATGTTGTTCTCATCCTGACACCGGTCTCCATGCTGCATTCACGTGCAAATGTGATGTCCGACAGCAGAGAGTTGTACTGCTGCTGGCTTCTAAAAGCGTTTATCCAGCTTCAGTTAAGAAATTTTGCTGTTATCCATGTGAAAAGATTTTATTTTAGTTATTTTGAAGGCATGGCGCTTATAGTACAGCTGAGGAAGTCCGCCATGACTGAGTCAATGTAGGGGAAACAGGGTAGGGTGTAAAAGTCTTTTCAAAACATTACAGAAAACACCTGATTGCAGTGATTGTCTCAAAGAGTTGCTCAACAAAATGTTAACTTCGAAGCCCCATCATGCTTGTTTACTTGTTATATTTATTGTTTGTCTTTGATTTTTTTTTTTTTTTCTGAACCACAATTCAAAGTCAGTGTCATGCTTTTCATAGAATTTTTATTTATTATTAATTTGGACAATTTTATCTTATTTCACTGCCTGCTGATTTTTTTCCTTCTTTAACTGTATGAAGAATTTTGAGGATGACTATATATCTGTGTGTTTGTATATATATATATATATATATATATATATATATATATATAAATACAATTGTACATATGCAAAACGATGTTAATCAAGTAGAAATACCTTTGCCTCTCATTAAAGAGTAACAATGAGAATTAAGTAATTCAATTTTAAACAGTTAAAAAAAATAACACCTGCTCTTAGAGCCAAATTAACACAGTTTTGAAAGAGAATATTTCTGTATAAAATTGATAAATAAATAAATGACTGTTGCTTATGTCTGATTTGATTTAACTTTTATGTAAAATGACAATATTGGTTCATGTTAGCCTACAGACTGAAGCTGAGATGAGCCACTGGTGTTAGCATGACTCTTCTGGAGACATTTCAACAAAGTTTTTTCATCATTTGTGTAGCACGATAAATGTAAAGCACTCCTCTTAAAGAGTAAAGCCTCCATACTGCGAAGCCCAAACCTCAGCTAACATTGCTTCTCCATCACAGCTAGACATCAATCTGATTTACATTTTGTTTGGTTCCAAAAGATTTAGTTTTGTTTTTTTCCCCAATGATTTACTCCTTGTTAAGCTTATTTCCTCCATCAAACCAAACCAGCTACAAATATCATGCATGTGTTGTAACAGTAAAAATTGTTTATCTTTAAACGTGGGGACCAAAATTAGTGTGGATGAAATGAAGTATCAAACCGAATTATTTGTATTTAAGTCATTTTAGTTACTTGATTAATCATTTCAGCCATGTAATTAAGTAAATTAAATTTATAAGATTGGAGTTTTATAGATATCAAATATTTGACACACACAGCTTCAAGCCAAATGTAATCTTTATTAGACTGTTTCTGTACAAAAAGCACTGGATCACAGAAAAAATAAAAATAAAAAAACCCCAAACAAAACAAAAACTGAAAAAACAAGACATGCATATATTTACAGCATGGCAAGAGACAGAAAAATAAAAACCAGGAGGGGTCCCCCCCCCTCCCTGTATCCTAAAGACATTAATTAAACATTGTGCTTTGATATACTTTGATGATATACTTCATATTTCACAAAGATGCAGTGCCTCTGCCCTCGTTCACATTTAAGTAAAACATCCAGAAAGTGTATTTTTCAGCTTAAAACTCAGGTTTTACCATCAGGGGAAGAAGACAGCTGTCAACGACTCGGACAACAGAAAGCAACAGTTGCGGTTTGAGGAGACGGATGTTGGATTTCATGTTGATGATGTTCGGCCGGAACTGTGGATCACTTTAACTAAACCAGTATCAGAAACTGGGCTGAAGGTCACCCACCGCCCAGAAGCTGGTGGCTTCTACTGGTCCTGCGAGACAAACAAACCCGCTTTTCTATTTACTTATTCTAAATTAAGGAGGTTCAGATTTTTTCCATCATGAAGGTGGAATACATTGTCTTGATCAGGATGAAATTTCTTTCAAACGTTTAAAAAGCTATGTCTGGGAGTATCTGAGCAAATCAAATTATATTAGGAAATGATAAAATGAAATTATATCCAGCAGAGAGAGAAAGCAAATTAGTGTTTTAAGAATTATTTGCTGTAACAATGGTTTTGAAAAAAACTTTTCCTGTAAGAAAGTTTATTTCCCTTTTTAAACAAAGCTATGTTAATAAGAAAACTGCATTTGTGGGATGAGCAGAGTTGATTATGTGGGATGCACCCACAGAAAGTTTGGCAAATCTTCTCTGCCAATGGCCCCAGTTACATGATGTTTGTTTTTTTTGTAATTCAGAATGAATTATTGAGAATTAAATAATTGGGAAAAAATAACTTCGAATTAAGGTTTACTTGGAAAACACGTTTATCTGGGGGTTGGGAAGAGTTCTGATTGGACAGGAGGATGTCCGTTTACGTCTACCTGCAAGTACACTGCTCCTTTTTGTTTCAACCACGACATGAAAACCACATAACACAGATTTTCACTGTATCCTGATTGTAGTTTTGCAGCAACAACTCAACCCTAACATACTTTATTTCGGACGGCTGGGACGAGTCCAGCACTTGTTTCACGTGCGCTTTGACAAGCGCCATTACGACAGGACAAGGGAAGGAGCATGCTCAGAACAACAGGAATTAACTTGGAGCGAAACAAATGGTTACATGGCAGGCAAATTATTTTATTCAGAATAAAAGTGGAATAAACCAACCATTTAGTTCGGAATTAAGTTTTATTCGGAATTATCGTCTTGACTTTGAATTAATGGTTTACATGGTCTTCTTAAAGCCAAAATTTACTTTTATTCGGAATCAAAACTGTCATGTAAATGCAGTAAGTGGTACAAACAACCAAGACCCTTAAATGTGTTTCCTCCTCAAACTTCAGGCGTCCAATCCAATAAAATACATCTAACAAGAGTCAACAGCAGAATCAGCTGTTTGGCAGTGGGAGAGAAAATGGGCACAATCCACGTACTCAACCCTGCTGCTCATCCCACGAAGGCAAACGCAAAGAAGGGAAATAAACAAGCCTTCTAATGAGGTGAGATTTCTTGTTACAGCAAAGAAATAATCCACGAAACACTCATCTAATGACTTTCTGCCGAGTTTACTTTAGGCGTAAGGCATCAAACATGACTCCTCCCATTTAACTTGCTCGCGGTACAGAACAAAAAACAGTTGCATAATTAAACGGTCCAGATTGTGTGCAACGATAAAAACAGCACCATCAACAACAACACCAACATCGATGGAAGTTTCCTTGAGTTCGGAGGTTTGTAAAATCTGCAGCCCGTTTTTAAATCGCAGCCATTCTCACCCAGAAAAACAATTAAAAAAAACATACACAAAAAGACAAGGATCGGGTCAAATGTTCAGACGGACCAAGAAGTCCGCTTGGTCCAACAGGAAGAGAGGAGGAATCAAGAGACTTTAAGTTTCTGAGAAAAAAACTTTCACATAAGGATTTCTACCATTTCAGGATGACAGGAATAAAAAAAAAAAAGAAAATATCGGTGCATATTGTTCTAGCTTTCTTTTTTCTCACTTCTGCTTTTTTTTCTTTTTTGCTAAGATGCATTGCTTTTAATAAGTGCCCCAACAAAAAATAGTGCATTAAGAAATAACCATGATTATACATTTCACCATAATACACAAAGGACGAGAAGAACCAGGAGAAACACAAACGATGCTGTTTACAAAAAGTTAAATATCGTATCGGAAAAGCATTTTTATACAAAAGTGATGAAAGCGCCGTTTTTACGTCCTGCTTTCAAAAACGGGGTGAACATGACCATCATGACCATTTTTTTGTTTTTACAAAAGGGTTAATTCCTCTCACTTGTTCACTCTTTTTACAATATCTAAAAGTTATTAAGACATCAAATGTGTTTACATATATATTTGAGACTATCATTCAGGCCTAAATCACAGAAGAAACTCCCCAAAACGTACTTTATAAATACATATAAAATAAGCACAATCAGAAGAATAACAAGAGAATCTGGTACCTAAATGTGATTAAAACTGCTGCAAGCTTTTTCTGGTTAAAATCTACCACTCGATACACCCGCATAACAGAACTATTGTACTGAATTTAAAAAATGAGACACGCTGGAAAGAAAAATAAACTGAGGAAGAACGTCGGTGTCCTCAGCAGGATGTTTATTTCTCTCTCTTTACAAAATTACTGCATTTCCCTCCTTCATTATGAGACACAGACATTGTTAAAAGCTATGGTACAGAAAGGAAAATGCTCCGAGACGGGAGGTTCATTACTGGGTCTTTAAGGACTTGAGTCCACTTTTGTTGTGTGTGTTTTTTTTTATATTGGAAATTCATCCAATCTGGAAACCGTTTGACGGCTCTTCCAGATACGAGAAATGTTCCTGCAGATTGGCTCTGGTTTCTGGATTCTCGGGTCCATCGAGAGCTTCTGTTTCTAGTGAGGAACCAATCAGGTTCGTCACAGATCCACCTGATCGCTGATCAGTTCTGTCAGATTTACAGTCAGAAAAACATTACGCAACATTAATAATTTCTCAAAGGTGATAGCGCACGACTTTTTTCATTAAAACATTATTTAAAAAATAATACTACATCCACAGAACGTCTAGAAAGGATGCAGAATAAAAGTAGTAGTCTTACCCCAAAATTTTTTATAGCACATAATTAACTGCTTTAGAAATTTGATGGGTCCAAAAAGTTAATATTTACATCTGATTACTATGCCAATGTCGGGATTCTTTGCCGTTAGCATTAGGTCCGAAGTTGTTAGCGCGATGCTATGTGTAGAAATAGCATCTTCCTAGCTGTACTTCTCAAATTCAAGCGGACATAAAACAAAGCAGGATGAGGGTAAAGGTACCAAAGGGGCTCAAAATTCCTGTGGAGGTTTCTACTTTCCTCCTGGACATGCAAGTTAACATTTGTTCATGCTAATTAACGGTTAGCCAGTTCTTTAACGTTGCTAATGCTAATTGAATAAGCAAATGTTAACACGCCATCGACTGGTGGGGAGGAATTAGTTGTTTTTGTTTTGTTTTATCTAAGTTGTATTTTAGTTTATCAACCACGAACAGTTGAACTGGCTGGATCGTAATTTTAGTTCCCGAGATATACGAAGGATGTGACTGAGTCTGATCTGATGACCTGAGTGGTGATGGTTTCCGTTACGCTGAAACATGGTGTCAAACAACAAAACAAAGGAAAAAAAAAACACGAAATGTTTGAAATAACGCTGCACTCAGAGGAAATGTGAATTTCTGATCTTCAGATAGGAAAAATGAAAGAAAACATCCTCAGAGGTCAGTTTTCCTAACCTGCATTCAAACAGCTGATAAAACAACTTTTAGCTTCATCTTTCCTCAGTTCAGTGCCGAGCATCTGTGGTTTGTGGATCAAATGTGTGAAAATGTTAAAGCTCTAATTTCCTGCATTTAAAGAACAGCGAATGCCACAAATGGATTTCATTATTAGTATTATTATCATTATAACTAAACTTCATAAAATTCTCTGCCTTGTCTTGTTTGTTCTGATATTTTGTTGACTTTGTAATGAACAGAAGCTCTCAGTGGACCCGGTCTAAACTGATCCCAGACCTGGTCTGTCCGCACAGGTTTTAAAGGAAAACCTGCAGACGGCGTCCATCCCACCCAAAGTCCACGCTTTAATCCGGGACGTCCTCCAAAATGGCCGATGATGGTCGAGGGTGGGAGGAAGACTGGTGCTTCGGGGTCAGAGGGTTTGGTCGGTGTGAAGGATCTTTCACTGCTGTGGAGGTTCAGGTTGGTGGAGGTTGACTGGGGTAGGGGTTGCCGGGGCTCTGTTGGCATCATGTAGGGAATCCTCCTCACATGGGGGGCACGATGAGACCGGCCATGGCTGAAACACACACACACACACTGAGTCAGATTCAGTTTCAGTTTTTTAGTTTTCTTTCGTTTCATCTCGAGGCATTTTGCCGGAATCGTCTTTTACAACCTAAACAGCGAAGCGGATGAGATGCTGTGTAAAATACGAATAAGAACAATGATTTACACGTCATCAGCCTGTATGTCATTCCCCGCAGAACATAAACAACATGTCAGATGCTGAAGCTGAGACATTTCAACATTTCATGGAAAATATTACGTTGATATTGAATCTGATGGCAGCAGCACGTCTGTAACGGTAGTTCCAGGATGATGTTCACCTTCGTGCAACATCTCTTCTTCTATTAACTGTCTGTCTGGGAAGTGAGGAGACCAGTTTCTGGAGTTTTAGGAGAGGAATGTTGTCCCATTCTGGTCTGATGCAGGATTCTAGCTGCTCAACAGTCCTGGAGCTTCATTGCTGGATTTTGTATTGGTGAAAGGTCGGGACTGCAGGCCGACCGTCTCTGTCGACCTCTGCATCTGAGAGACTCTGCCTCTGAAATGCTCCTTAAGCCCAGTCATGTTACTGACCAGTTCATTTTGCTGTCAAAAAGCTCCTGCAGTGTTTGTTTTTCTACCGGTTACTTTTTCAGCCTTTTGTTGCCCCGTTCTAACTTTTTTTTGACATACATTCATTTGCTTTTTTTAAAAATTTTTTTTTTTTTTTTTTTTTTTTTTTTGGGGGGGGGGGGGGGGGGGGTTGTACTTGATATAAAATACCACAGTATTACAGTAAAAGGTCTTAAATTAGTTTGTGGAACAACGTTCTCCAGCACATCTCAAAGATTCTCAATGGGGTTCAGGTCTGGACTCTGTGGGGGCCAATCCATGTGTGAAAATGACCTTCCATCGCTCCAGGGTCCAACCTTTATACTACTTAGCAAACTGAAGCCTTTTTCCCGGTTAACCTCACTGATTAGTGGTTTTCTTAAGGCTGCACAGCTGTTCAGTCCCAATCCCTTGAGTTTCCTTCACATTGTGCGTGTGGAAATGTTCTTACTTTCAGTATTAAACCAACCCTATGTTCTACTATTGTTTTTCTTAGATTTGATCTCACCAAACGTTTAAGTGATCACTGATCACAATAATTCTTTCCAGACACATTTCTTACTGGAAGACGATGGTTCACCACTATCCTTCCAGTTTTTCATAATGCGTTGGACTGTTCTGAACCCAGTTTTAGTAGTTTCTGCATCTCCTTAGATGTTTTCACCTCTTGATGCCAATGATTTGACCCTTCTCAGACAGACTAACATCTTTTCCACGACCATGGATGCGTCTCTCCACATGGTTGTGTAGGAAATGAGAAGCAAGTCATTGCACCAGTTGGGGTTAAATAACTTGTTGCCAGCTGAAAGATAATCACCCATGCAGTAATTATCCAATAGGAGGCTCGTACCTATTTGCTTAGTTAAATCCAGGTGGAGACTTTTTTTTTTTTTGGGCCAGGCAGTGCATGTTCAATAATACATACATTTTAAAAAAAATACTGCATATAAGGATTATGTTGGAGAATCTGCCCTGTAACCAAACCGTGTCATTATGTGTCTTACTAAATTCCCATTTCGCATTTGGTAGCTTTAATGCTGTTATTGTTGTTATTGTTGTTATTTTCTACTGTATAAAAATGTATGTGTGTGTTTACTTATGTTTTTTTTCCTGATTTCTGATGAAGGTATAAAGGGATAACAGCAAGTGACAAACTCAAATCATCCTAAGATTACCATCTGTCTGATTGTAGTTTAGCTGTTTGTTATTGTAGCTTAATGTAACTTATTTATTTGTTCAAATTTATTTGGTTTAATAATAACACTTGCTTTTTAATGAACATAAAAATCTTTCTTTTGATATGAATATATTAGTAAGCTTTAAAGAATCATTTAAAATTTTAGTTGCTAATTGATTAATCTAATTTTCCTCATTGTCTTTCAATATAATCAATCTTCCCTGATTGAAAATGAGAAAATATTTTCTTTCCTTAGAAAAGTGAACATTTTAAAATACCTGAATTTTGAAAATTATTAATGTTCTCAGGTCTGATCTGCTTATGAAGAGACCCCACATTGAGATTGGACCCTCAGTTTGAAAAGCTGCATTATTTTCAAACTCCAATAGTAAACCTGTTTAAATAAAATGGGATTTATTATTTCTCATTCTTTGTTATTAATATTAATTAACTGACTTGTTGACTATTTGCTGCAAACGAGTATAAGTTTGATGTTAAAGAAGCTTTGCAGCATTTTCAGGAAGAAAACGAGCAAACTGCAGTTGTGATAAACACGAAGAACCACAAGTTATGGATCAACTTTGACCTCTGGAAGCAGAGAAATCTCATTGTGGTGATGCTGGACGTCTGCTTGAGTGTCCAGATGGGACGTGGACAGGACGACAGCTGGGGGGACAACAGGTGGGAGGCGGAGGGGGAATGGGATGCTCACCCTGGAGGTTGCTGCCATTGGTGGTGGTGCAGGTGGGGGGCGGGGAGGTCTGTGGCCGCACGACGGGGGCGAAGGCGCTCTTCTGTTTGACTGCAGAAACCATATGGACAGGAGAGAATGAATAAGGGCCTATGGGAGCAGAGGAAGAAGAGGAGGAGGTGAGGAAGACGAGGGGAGGAAGGAAACGTAACGAGCAGGTGAGTGATCGGACGGAGATGAGGTGAGTCATGCAAGCAAGGGGGTGAGGATGAGGAGGAAGAGGAAGAGGAGGAGGACTGGGCCAAGGTCCGGAGGAAGAAACATGCTCCGTCTGACAAAGTTGATCCATAACTTGAAGGACTGAAAAAAAAAAACAACCGGAGAGCAGCTGTGGCTCCGCCCACTCATGGTACAGGTGTGTGTGTGTGTGTGTGTGTGTGAGAGAGAGTGTGTGTGGTAACAGGTGATAAAATCAACCATGTCTCTGTGGAATAAACCTGGTCTTTTTTGTTGCTTCTGATTAAAGGACCAGTTCAACATTTTCTTGGAGTTTGACATGTTCAGAAGCTTCACTCAGTCTGAACGGGAGATGTGCACAACTAGTAAGTTAATCAACTCTTTGACTAGTGGATTAGTTGGAACAGCACACAGTCAGCTAATTTTGTTTGGAGGAAAATGGTGTTTCCTTGCAGGGACGTGGAACAGTCTACAGCACTTTGTTAAAAAAAAAGTGGCATGGTCCCTTTAAGAGTGAGTCCTCAGCTGGGAGTGTGACACCATAGCTGTGTCCCAGTTGGAGGTCTGCGCACTTCCAAGTGGCCACATAGGCTACAGAGTGTATACCGCAGTCGGCGCTCTCCGAAGCAGCCTTCTGAAAAGGTAGGCTGCTGAAATGGGACATCCTAGCCAATGAGAATTTCCCATAGTGCTCCAGTACTGTTGCCTAGCAACTGCAGACTCCACAGCTATCTACTTACGGCATTCTTTCCACTTATTCCTTCAGATATGTTGTGAAAGCTAAATGGAGACGGGCATTTTATCGCTTTTTTTTATCTGTCATTACTTGAAAGTTAACACCCCATTGACCGGTCATCGACACCTAAATAATGTCAAACAAAAAATCTCTTTTTAGGCTTGGCTGCACATATTTGAATTTTCCACAGAGACTATCTGATGTTTTTAGCCAGTAAACACTTCATTTGAAACTTTAAATCCATAAATATATCCAAATATTATACTCGGAGCTCTGAGGCTTATTCTCTCCCATGGTGTGTGCAATGAATTCTGGGACAGGAGAGGCCACTAAGGATACAGCGCCAGTATCCTTCGTTTCAGGCTAAATGGAGTGAGGGTGGATTTGGAGGCTCCTTCGGAAGCTTTAAAAGTGGGACAGCACTTGATGCGATGCTGTGACGTATGCAGCCCATGAATCCGCACTCCGAAGTGCATTGACTTGCAAATGATACACAGCTAAAGTGTTTACCGGCTAGAAACAACAGAGAGCTTCTGAAGAAAATTTTGAAAATATGTGGCAAAGTTTGAAATGAAAGTTTTGCCTCAAAAAATGAATTTGTTTGACATTACTTAGTAAAGAAGTGAAAGAACCAACTCAGTTGATTTTAACGACCAGTTAATGAAGCATTAACGTTCAGGTAATGACAGATAAGAAAAGGAATAAAATGCTCGACTCCAGTTAATTTTTACCACGTATCTGAAGCGCACTTGACATCTGTAGAATCTGCAGTTGCTAGGCAACTAGCTAGAGCACTATGGGAAATTCTGGGGCAAGGTTGTCTCATTTCACAAAGGCCCAGCTGCTTCGGAAAGTAAGACACTCTATAGCCTATGTAGTCCATGCACTTGTTCGTGCGCAGACCCCGACATGAGACGTAGCGTGTCCACGCTGAGAGCAGCATAAATCTTTGTTGCGTACTGTTCTTTGTTCTTGCTAACCTTGTTGAATCTTTCGCTTTAGGACATCTTTCTACTAAACACTTTCTGCTTTAACAACGCTCACTTCAAATTTCTGACCAGTCACAATATTTCCTGGACGTGATGTAGAGAAAAAGCTGCAAAACAAAGCTTTGAGAACAAGAGCAAAGTTCGCTGTTGTGGAGTATGTTTAAGTTAGCTGTGAGAAACTGCCTGTTCAGTGGTGAATGTCCAGTTCTCGCTACAAGCTTCATCAATGAAAACTACAACTCTCCTGGTACAGCGAGGGAGATAACCCGAAACTAGCTGTAACATTACGAATCGCCTTACCTCCACCTTCTGGAAGCAGGAAGTTTATCAGCCGTTTTCACTGGTAGTGGAAGCAACAGACCAAACCAGCACGGTCTGACTGAATCAATTTTAAAAATGCCACCATTTCATTTCCATGTTTACAATTTCCACGTTTCTTTTCCTGAACTGATGACACAGACAATAGCACCACCGCTCCCTTAACCCTCATCCAGAGACACCACTTGCTGCATTTACGTTCAGGCAGGTAAGCGACTGCGTAGTGATGTTTGCACATACGTCTCCCCATAACACACCCAGCAGCAACATGGAGTCAACAGTTGCGATCGTTTTTCTTTATTTTCAACATTCATCATGCTTCTGTTGATCAATGAACAAAACAACCACATGGAGAAGAAGTCGCCATTGACGACTGTTGTCTCTTGTAAACTGCCGAAAAGCCTTCATCAGGCTGTTCATCAGTATTTTAGCCTAGCTAGCGTGGCTAGTCTGGCTAACGTTACGAACTAACGTGTAATCTGTACATATGTACATTTGTGAGTTTTCTTCTAATCCTGACGCTCTGCAGGGGCTGGCATTGTTTTTTGACTCAGCAGCAAACGATGACGTAAAGCTCTATGGGGAATTTTCTCTGGCCCTTCCTCAGCAAGTCAGCATCTGAAATCCGTCGCTCTGAAGGGCTAGATTCATACCCCCTACCCCTCATTATGTTCACTACTCGTACACGCAAAGAGGAATTTGGACACTACTACCCTCACGGGAACGAGCAAAATTTAGGGATAGGGCTAAAAAGTAGGGCTAGGGGGTGTATTGGGACGCACCCTAAATCACAGTTCTAAACATTGTAATATATGTTTGTTTACATCACAAATTCTAATAGGATCCAATTTTGTATTCAAGATCATTGATGGATATATCACAGCAGCTTTATCACAATCACTTCCATTCATATCAGATCATAAAATTTTCTCCATGAGCTCAATCAGACATTTTTCTTTTTAAGAAAACAAAAATAGACTGAACCATGATACTTAATGTTAATGTTAACCCTGAGATTAATCATAATGATGTAACTGAGCTTACTGACTAAAGTTCAGTACAAAACAACACGGAGATGAGACACCAGAGGAAATATCCTGAGATCTGTTGGGATTAATCTCAGTTAGAATGAGTAAAAGAGGCATTATTCTGGTGTTTAAGGTTTAAAACTAAAACAATATGTAGATGTTGGACAAGTTGTTAACAACTTTGTGACGTGTAGACCCAGAATAAAACATTTTCTATTGATGGTCAGTAGACACCAGCTGCTGATTGGTCCTCTATTGATTGATTTTCTATAGAGAAAAAAGATAAAAAAAATCGACAGCAGCACACAGAAAACTTTGATATTAATGCAGAGAATTCAGGTTTTAGTCAAAACACGGCTTCAACAGCCTAGCTGTACAATATTAGCCCTTTTTTTTTTAGAAATTATTTTATTATTTTAGACCTATTCATGCCCCAAGTAAGAGATGAACATGGAGCATTTCATCCATCATTTATGCAGAATTTGGTCCGTTTTCGGCCCCCTTGTGGATGCCTACCCTAACGTGGCAAACGGAGTAATTCCACCAGGAACGCTAGGGAAATGTTGAGCAGTATATCTAATATGTGACCTGTGGAAGGAACGAAAAAGACACTGCTGCTGTCTAATGTGGTCCCTCCTTCTATGTCTCTTTCTGAAAACGTACATTATCATGACTCTCCTCCATCATCCCCATGTCTGTTATCCTCTGAAACATCAGAAGTGAACTCTGAACTCTGCACTGCCCTCTGGTGGACGCATTGGCCAACAACCATGACAACATAAGTGACGCATGAAAGTATGAAGGCAGAACGGATGTACCTTTTTATGTGTAAAGACGACATAAATGAGCCTTTAGGAGAGAAATTGTTTCCATGACAACCAAACACACCTTGATATGCTACTTGTTTAGAAACTCTTTATGTCCTGAGACAATGGTACCATCTCTGAAGGCTATGGGTCGACTTTGTCTTGAGACTTGGGACTACACAGTAGGGGTCAACCGATACAGATGTTTTTAGGGCCAATACCAGTTCTCATCAGCCAATACAACCTGCCAATCTATGAGTCGATACTCCATTTGACTCCCAAATTTAAGGGGAATGTGGCTTTTTTTTAACCTCATATATGTGAATGATGGAGAAAGGAAATTTCAAGATAGCTCCAGTATTTAGCCTGGCAGGCAGCCTAGCAGTAACCTGATTCCGCCAGATGGATTTGCTCCCCCGCATATCCATCTGGGAATCATCCGTTAGAGTAGTTTTGGGAAGGGGCGAAAATACTGGTTAGCTGATTGGATAAGGCATCTGTCTATCACCACCTATGTTGGCCATAGACGGGCCAAATCAACCAATCAGGTCAAAGAAGCATATGCCGTATTAACAGAGCGACGACGAAAACACGAGCAAAAACATCTTTTCCTTTGAGAAAAGCCTCCAGAGCAGTGTTTTGCTCTCCTTTCAGTGAAGAAATACTCTGTAATTCCGATAAAACCTGAGCGATAGCCACGCTGATGCTAGTTTCATCCGCTGAAGTCGCCATGTTGTTTAGACTGAACTGTCGCTTCTCGTTACGTCACACCTCAACCTGCCTCAAAGCCAACGCTGATTGGACGTTCGTTTGGTGAACTGCTCCAAATTCTCTTCAACGGAAAGTAGCCAGACTGATCTGCGAGTGAAAACCTGAAGCTCGCGAGATCAGGATGGTCTCACAGGGCTAGCCTAGCAGCCCAGCTAATGATAAGTATGGGGCAACTGGCCCCCGTGTCTAAGTTCACCCTAAAAATGTGCTTTTTTCCCCACACTGAAGGGCTTGGCTAATCTGAACAAGTGTCCGACAACATACTAGAGAGGAGAAATGAACAAAAGTATCTACATTACCCGGTCATCGCTGTTTGTTTTGGTGTCTGTGTTTTGATGAGAGTTATCGCGCGATTTCGGAACGAGATTTGATTTTCAGCTTCCCGAGATTTGGACACAAACACAGACACCAAAAGAAATAGCGATTGCCAGGTAATGTAGATACTTTAGTTCATTTCTCCTCTCTAGTATGTTTTTGGACATTCGTTGAGATTATCCGAGCCCTTCAGTGTGGAAAAAAAGCACGTTTTTAGGGCAAACTTAGACACAGGGGCCAGTTGCCCCATACTTATAATTAGCTGGGCTGCTAGGCTGCCTGCCCGGCTAAATACTGGAGCTATCTTGAAATTTCCTTTCTCCATGACTCACACATATGAGAGGACATATGAAAACAGACCCCAGGTTAAAAAAAAAGCTAAATTCCCCTTTAATAGAATGCAAGATACAATGAAGCAACTCTTAATATAAAAAAGAACGCATTTATATAATATAATATAATATATAATATACAATATATAAAAAAAACAGTGCACTTGTAAACAAATATTAAATAAAATCATTAAACTTGTAATATATATATATATTATATATATATATATATATATGTAAAAACTCTGTAAATGCTGCCAAGTGAGGGTATCAGTCAACACACCTGACATATCGGCCGATGCTGACACCAGCAAAAACGCAAACATCAGCTGGCCGATGTATTGGTCTATCCTTATAACACCGTACTCTTAGTTTAAGTTTTATTTTCATTAAAAGTTAACTTTCTAAACTGTGAAGTTAAATCTGAGTAAAAACACAGACTTTGAGCTTTCTGTCTGCAGACATGATGCCGCTTGTCTGTTTGTGGATGTTTGCAGGTGTGTGTGAAAGCGGCGATCTTCATATGAAGCTGAACTTTCAGATTCCACCTGAACGTGTCGCTCTCTGCGATGAAGAATCTCCTGAAATGTCCAGCTGCTGCTTTAAGATTTTCCACGGAGTTCATGGATCACCGTGTTTCTGTGAATGGCTGGAGAACAGCGTCTGAAAATGAAGCTGTGCAAAATGAAACGGGGATGTAAATGTGATTTCTCGCTTCGTGCCAGCGACCGTCATCTGGGATTGCTGCTGCTCTCCTCCTCTTTCTTGGCTCCTTCTCGTTGTTTTTCTGATATTAATGGATTCGGCCCAAAGCGTGAATGCATGAAGGATGCGGTGAGGATGTTAGTGGGGTTAGTGGAGGAGGAGTGGGTGGGGTGAGGAAGAGGAGGATGGACAGGGGGACAGTCAGGAGGAGGTGAACAATGCGTGGCGGTGCTCAGTCGACACACACAGAAATCACACAGCTCAGCCAGGGAAGATGTGTGCCCACCTTTTGTTTTGGCCGCCAGGGACGACAACATCACCTGGCACGGAGACGCAGTTTCAGCTCGATACCTTCTAAACGAGTCTCGCTGAGACCGACTGAGCTCTTTGAAACACGATCCAAAACAACAGAGCGCTCCCCGCGGGCGGGTTCAGACTTCACCGGTCTCCACAAACACATCTGCGCCTTCCAAGCCGCAGCTCCGACTGCAGGCGTGTTCATCAGCAACAACAGGACCCAGTCTGAGCTCCACTCCACCATCAGCTCAGCTCCTGCAGCCACAAACGCTTCCTGTCCTCACCTTCATCACAGACCGCACCTGCATCATCCACCGCTGTTTGCAGCTGCTTTTTCTGGGTCCCAAATGGAGACCGTTACAACCAGACTGTTCGGTGTTCTCGTTCCTGAAGGCTTTCCTCTCACATGCTTCTGATTTGTCTCTAAAATCTTTGTCCATCAACGAGTCTAAGGTCAAACGTACCAGCCAACACTTCATTAACCACAGAGAAACTTTAAACCGCAGCAGACCCTGAACCTGCAACACATCAGTACTATCTCATCTCTATGATGATTCAACTCATCTCCATAACTAAATTAAGCTTTTATGCTTCACCTAAGTTTAAATGGACTCTTGAACTGTGTTTATCACCTTAAAGGGAAACCGTGTAACTTTTAACCACTAAAGCTGTAGTCTCCCACAGGCCACACAACTGTCACAAAATCTATCGGTGTTTTGGAATCGTGTTTGCAGTCCCTCTGATCAGCTGACGGCAAAGTCATGGAGCCATAAAGCAAACTGCTCCAGGTCACATGATCCAATAAGAGATGGATCCGCTCCTGCAAAGTTACCATGTCTGGCTTTTGAGGAGGGCAGCCTCCTCAGAGCACCCACATGCATCGCGTGCTGTATATGACCCCAGAGATCATGTATTATTATTACATAAGGCTAATGTTTGGGTCAAAAGTTACACAGTGTCCCTTTAACTTCATCTGAAAGGAAACACGGGATCAGATTCACTGCTTTCACATTAAGTTTTACATCGGCTATAAAATTCAAGTCTGCGACCGACACCTCAACTTCTCAACGATGTGTCCAAACACTTCAACTTCTATCAGCCCTGTAATTCATTTCACTTCAGCTAAAATGTTGAAATCTTTGAAGCTTCTGCTGATAGTGCGCTCCAGTTGTCTTAAACGGTTGTTTTCCCCTTAAATTTTTTTCAGGATACTAATACTAATAAGATACTATCTAAAAATAAAGATGTCTGTAACATCAAATGAATAAATTGAAAATAATATTCATCTTTTGTCTTTTTTTTAGGGATGGGCGATACCAAAATTTTTCTTGTTGATACGATACCAGTAGTTTATTGCACTTTTTCATCAATACCGATATAAATACCGAAACTTTTGGTCCCTTTAAAGAAAACCACATGATTTTACAGTTTGCATTAATATCTTGAATGCATGGGCAATATTAAACATAAGTAAAACTTGAAAACAGAAGTACTGGATAGAAATGCTTTTAAAACAATAATAAATTATGTCAATGAAGAAATTTTTTAAAAAGATAAAAGCTTCTTTTATTTATCAAATAACATATGTACAGGTTAAGACAATTTAAATTTATTCAGTTGAAAATGTTCAAATATAAAATGTTATAGTAATATTATAAATTTACCAAAACATACTGTGCAATAACCTGCATTAAAGTACTAAAAGATACTAAAACATCATCATTGTCACTGACCGTTGCATCATCATGACATCTGATAGTCTACCACCATCATGTGATACAGAAGCTAGAATCTGGCTGCTTTCACATCATTTCATTGCCTAAATCTCTTAGAAGGGAAAACAAATTGCATGTTTTGTGTCTGGACAGTGGTATCACGATACTCGATGTCTGGCTGGTATCAAAGTATCGAATCAGGGTTTTAATATGCCCATCTCTAATTTTTTTCCTTCTGATTACTAAGTAATGAAAATCCAGGACACGATCTGAAGGAAAACTAAATTCTTCATTGATTGATAAATGTTTTTATTTTGTACCAATAGAACAATAAGGAAACAAAAACCTTTTTTTACACAGTTAACACAAAAGAGTAACCAAATTAAACCAAATATATTCAGTATATTTGTTTCAATTTCAATAAATGGCACATTTCAATGTAAAAGATTCACTGTACTGTGTCAAGTTCTTTGCATTAGTTCTACTCTCTGACTTCACTAAAGTAACAAATTGCCAGTAAATCAATAATTTAAATTAAACAATGGTAGATGACTATAACTGTACTTTCATCCCTGTGATTTACTCAAATCTTCTAAGGGGCATTTAGGAAAGAAAATAACTAAAAAATCAATGTACACTATCAGTATCAATCAATAATAATACAAACATTTGTATTTTCGATATTTGGATCGGTACACCTACCACTCACCTGCAGAGAACTCAAAGATCTCAGAGGTCAAGATGGCTGCATCCCATCTAACTCCCATCTGGTCTACTGTTGTCTTTATTTAATTCCTTCCAAACATGTTCAGTGTGAATATCATTTCTAGCCGGAAAGGCACCGAGCTGTTATTGATTATTACGTAGTTACCATGGGTTTTTAGAGGAATATGCGGTTTATCAACCGTTATGGACAATGTTCTGATGGTGCAACCTTTTGTGATTTTCTAGTTTAATGCTGCACAATTATTGTTGATAATCAAAAATTGTCAATCTCTGAGGCGTTCGTTTTTATAAACTACTCTTGGGCGTTCAGAATTCGAGACAACTGGAACGTACTATGACTCTTAGCTTCTTTGAGGAAATGCACTGTTGAATTATCACTTAATCATACCAGTCGGTGTTAAACTGACCTAAAACTTGAGCTGAAACAACCAACTATGTGGCGTCATTCCGGCGCCTGCCGTGACCTGGAGCTTAAATGGGAAATCAATGCTAGCTGACACCTAAACGAATATTTAACCAGCGTGTTAGCTTCTTCATTGGTACGACTGAGGTGAGCACAGACGGTGATGAGCAGCGCAGCTTTTGGATCAGGAAAATGTCAGGAATCAGAAAATGAAGCCTCCTGCTGACTGCCTCTCAGGAAAGAGTTCCTTCCTGTACGTTCGTCTTTGAATCCACTCACTTGCGTAAGCAGAGTTGGCGGTGGAGCCGTTGAGGAAGCTGGGGGAGCCGGGAACGCCCAGGTTGGTCATCCCCGCCGCGCCGTATCCGTTCATGGTGGACGTGATGGTGTTGTAGTTGGACTGCTGAGGCGTGGAGCTCGGCACGTATCCGCGAGGAGACACGCTGTTCGAGTTACGGGAGTAACCTGAGAGGAAACAAGAAAGGTGTTGGAATGAAAACCGCATCCAGGAGCAGGTGCTCCAGTCACCTAAGCTGGCATTAAGCTGGTGAAAACAGAATGAAAATACCAAATATTTCAATAAATGAAACAAAGATGAAGTGTAGTTTTTTCCTTCATGCTTATCTGGAGGATGGAGTTACTTTAAGATTGAAAAATTCAGGAATTATTAAATATTTTCTTCATGTAATCTGAATGAACGCTTTAAGGTTAAGCCAGTGATTTTGTCTCATTATTTTTTCCAAATTAAATTTTCCCTCTGCTTTCCAACGAGGTGATTTTTCTCTTTAAACATTTTTTCTCTTTAAACATTCGTGAACCACACATGTATCTAAGTTTTCCTTTCGGTTAGAGAAATGATAACAGGAAAAACAAATGGTTTTTCTGTTATTTGAATTCTTTGTTTCAAAAGAAAAATGCGACTGACTGAAAGTAAACGGATCAGAAAAATCTGTAAATAAAGATATCCGATATTGTCGGCCAATATCGGCATTTAAAGCAGAACTCAGTAACTTCAGCTCAGGGCTCCCCCTACTGGTCTCCTTTCACTGTTGTAAAGGTCGTAATTTCCCCTTCGCGTTTTGTGGGTAAATATGCCATGGATATATTTTTCTCTGGTGTGAGCAGGTAAGAATACAAATTTATTTACTTTTTGTGGACATGACAAGTGATTATGGAGCCTAATCGACCGTGAGGTTCGGTGTTGCTTCACCCGGCGCTCAGGCAGCATAAGCTACGTGAACCGGTTCTTTACTCTGGTCCAGCAAACACTAGGTTTTGAGAGCCAGGATCCAGTGTTTAGGTGGTGGGAAGCTAAAGAACCGGTTTTTAGTCTGATTCTGGTTCTAACCAACACTGGACGCAGGTCAGTGGACAGAGGATCTGAGACCCGTACAGAACTCTTGTGTTGTCGCAAGATTTGTGTCAGGTCTGCTATAGAGAGAGCTGCAAGTGCCGCTTACAGGCCAGAGACACCATCGAATTGCTCGGTAAACACTTTTTGTTTAGCCCCACAGGGATTCTGAAAAGCATTTATTAAAGGTGAAAAAGTTACTGAGTTCTGCTTTAAAACTTGGAAGATATCGCTACATCAGACATGGGTAAAAAAGCCAACATGGAGCTTCCTTATTTGTAGTTGACTGTTGTGCTGCTGTTGTGAGTCTGTGCTGCTCCTTAAAAAAGACAAATCAACCTAAATCTGCCTTTCATATAGAAACGAACCAAAGCTTCACATTTCTTGGCGGATTTCCACATTCCCAACAAATTCACTAAAAAGGTTGAAATGAACAACAGCTGGGTGGAATTTCACCACAGGTTTGACTGAAATAAAAAGAAGGAGCTTTGAAGATGGAAACCAGACGATGTGAACACCTGAAATCTGAACTGAACTCTGATTGGAGGAAACTGAAATCAGAGTTCATAGACCTTCAGGTTCACATCCGTGTTTTTAGCTTCACACGTCTTAAAACATAAATCATTCCAGAGCGAGACTGAGACATTTACTTTTCTGGGTGATGGGATCAGTCAGATCTCCTGATCCGGGACAAAGGAGGAACTGGGAATCTGCACACATCTGAACTGTGAGGAACACGGCTCGTTTCGCAGTGACATCAGCGGGAATGTCGCTGCAGCTCACTTCCCTGCAGGCGAAATCACCCTCATCCCTCACCTCAGTCCAGGATGTATTGAATAACAGCGCTCGGCCTGACCTCTGACCCCCTCCTGAGGCTGCGGAGTTCCCACCGACCCCAGGCCGAGCCGAGCCAGCGCGGTGCCAAGCAGCACATTGCAACTCCACCCCTCCCCACTTCCCGGTTGGAGTAATTCCCAGCAGGAGCGGCTGATGGAGCGCTGCCCGGGATGAGGGCGAGGAGAGCCGGCGATGGGAAACACATGTGGAGTTGAGCCGGCCCGGCCTCCAGCATGGCGGCGTGGGAAGCAGATCCCAAGCAGATCACATCCTCCTGAAGCGGAAACACGTGTCGGCAGCGGAGGCGTTTTCCTCTCCGAGCGAGGAAGCGGTGTGGAGAGGAGTCAGGTGGACGCGTTTAATGAGCTTCATCCCAGAACTGATCATCTTCCAGGCCTGGAATCTCTCACGGCTCCGTCAGAAGGACGTGAAGCGATCCGAACATGTCACATCATAAACATGTTTTCTGTTTTATGATCTGAACATCTGCAGGAAAACAACAACTCATAAATAAGCAGAACTCCTGCGTCAGCGTGTGTGGACGGGACACCGCTTCAAACCTGCTGCATTTCTGCTGGAATTGGATCATTTCAGCTCAGTTTTCCGTTTCTGATGTTCGAGAATCAGACGATCAAAAAAGACTTGATATGTCTTCCAATATTATATTTTCAACTGATTATCTGGTTCTTTTAGTCCGAGGCTTTGATTTCAGACTCCCAGTGATTCCTGATTAAAATCCCATCATGCCTCCTGTTCTTCCAGACATGATGGAAGATGTCGAGTTACTCTGAGATTAAACACCAAAGACAACAGCACTGATCATGATATGCGTTATATAATTAATCACAACACAGATGTTGGAACTACAGTTGTCCTCAAAATTATTCAAACCCTCCAATTAAAGAAAAGGCTAAATTCACAATATTGATTTGGATAACAGGAAACTAAAGCAACTAATAATAGCTAAAAATTTACAAAATTATAATTTAGTGAAATAAAATTTGCTTTTGAATTGTGGTTGAAAATAATAATCTATAAAACCAAACAAACAAAACTGTCCCAGACACATTAGAGCACCTTTCCCATGAACAGTGGACCAACACACCTGTCATCAGGTGTAGATGTATCTTTGAACATTACAGAAAACGCCAGATTGCAGTGATTGCCTCAAAATGTTGCTCAACAAAATTTTAGCTTTGGAACTCCATCGTGGTTGTTTACTTGTTTTACTTTTTGTTTGTTTGATTTTGTTATTTCTGTTGAACCACGATTCAAAATCAATGTCATGACTTTCATAGAATTTTTATGTATTATTACTTTTGTCAATTTCAACTTATTTCACAGACAGCTGATTTTTTTCCTTTTTTAATAGGAGTGGATGGATGATTTTGAGGACGACTGTATGTCTGCTTCCAAGATTTCAGTTTGTTTCCTATGGAGGAGAAAAAACTTTAACGTGAAACCAGGAATTTTTCTCTTTAACTTATTCATAAAATTCCTGATAATTTAGGGGGGATTTATAAAACTTTCTTATCTTGACTAGAATTTTTAAAATAAATATAATATCTGAAAGAAATCCTAATAATTTCTGATAATAAATAAAATCCTTAAGATTTCCAATAAAATCTTTAAAGAACAAACAAACAAAAGAAAAACAATAACTCTGGATCATTTCTACATATTCCTAATAATTTTAAATAACTGACAAAAATTCTAAAAATTTCTGATCATTTACAAAAAAAAAAAAAATCCAAATAATATCTAGAATTTTAAATAATCTGTGACAAGTTTGAAAAATTCTTAATTAAATTCTTTATATCTGAAAATTCCTGAACATTTCCTGTGTTTTTTTTAACAGTCTTAATATTAAAAAAAGTTTGTTTATTCAAAGTAAATTCATACTTATTTCAAATAATTCCTATAATTTCTGGAAATTTCTAACAATTAAAAAGAAATTAATTAAAAATATTTGACTAACAACATCTGATCATTTTAACACACCACAGCAGAAGAAAAACTGAAAGCAGTCAGTTATTTTTCAGAGTTGGGTCCTTCCGGCCGATCCAAACTGAGCTCAGACTCATTAAAGCACACCTCTTTTTAAAGAACACCAAATTTTTTATTTAAACCCCCCCTCCCTCCTAAACCCCCCCCCTTTTCCCCTCTCCTCCCCATCAGAAGCAAAAGTCTACAGGCAGGGCCCCTTGGGACTCCCAGGGGCACCCCCCTTCAGATTTGTTTGGGTTTTTTTTTAATTTTTTTAGATTTGAATATTATTTTTTATTTTTTTTTATTGGGTCTCTCTTTTATTTTTTAGTTCCCTTTCCTCCTTCCCACCATTTTTCCCTTTAGAAAAATATTTTAAGAATGCAACATCGGTAAGGGTTGCTTTAATGGAAAAATTTTAAGGAGTTTGGATTCTATAAAATCAGATTTCAATCAGCTCTGTTTATTAGTTTGTTCTGAGCATGAGTCTTTAAATGATCCCATGTCATTCCTGCAGAGCGGCTCGGATATTCGTGCTCTTCCCTTACCCCCTCTTGAAGAAAAAGGAAGACAAAGGAATAATTTTGAATCAAATCTGAAGTTTGAACGCTGGGTTTGTTTTTTTTTTCTATCAATATCAAACGAAAGATATGTACTGATTCTGTGAAATTCATCAGGTTTCTGATCATCTCTCGCCTTAATGGATCAGCGGGATTGACTCGAGATTTGGCTCCTACTTATCTGACCAATCAGAGCTCAGACTGACGACCCTGAAACAGATCCTGGTCCCAGATTCAGTCAGAGTTTGTCTGATGAGACCTGGTGATGTGGATCTGGACGGAGGATAATGAATGTTGAATATTTCACAGCAGGTTGAAGGTGTCATCTTAACTGAATGGATTTGTTGTTTTGTGTTGTTTACTTTAATATCCGGTGTTTTTCCAGGATGTGGAGCTCCTCTCAGCCTCTGTGAGGAAGCGGAGGAGGATGAAGACGTTCTGTTCAGCTGCTCTGAATTAGAGCTGTAAATTATCCGGCCGGTCCGCTGTTTTTATTAATGTTTTAATCACGGCGGATAATTGCGATGGGCACTCGGAGCCGGATCGTAACAGCAGGAGGACGGCCGTCGGGTCCTGGGTGGAACGTTTCCGACCGCACATAAACTACTGACTTATGAATTTTCATTTCCCATGACCTCATGGATTCCTGTAAGGTGTTCTGCTGGGCCGATGGGAGAAGCAGGCGAGGGCTGGAGGGGGAGGTGGAGGGGGTGTCCAGGGAGTTAAAGCTGCTCCTGCTTCCTGTCTGAGAGCTGCATGACCAACAGAACCAGAACCGGCTGCTGAGGATTACTCAGGGTCCAGATACAGCGTGGTTCTGGTTCCCCATCAGTAAGAAACTGGACCGAGCTCTCACCCTGGTCGGCCTGCGAGGCCTCAGAAATGTTGACGGCGAGCTGACTGCTGAACGAGTTGACGCCCATCATCCCCGAGTGAGCGGCGGAGCCGGTGAGCGACGGCAGCTGGTTGTGGCTGCGAGGAACGCTGTAGAGCGCCTCGGTGAGGTCGGCCGCTCGCTTCAAGATGATCTCCTACACGGAGAGGAGGGACAGGAAGTTACACAATGCTCCAGGTTGTTTAAGGATGACATGTTCAAGTGTTTCTGGACATCTGAGTTGCTTATCATGTAAACCATGAACATCTACACGGGAAAAACTGGAGAGTTGAATTTTCAGGGTTGATTTTAACTCAAAAAGAGGGATTTTAATATGTTCAGAGTAAAATGGTTCCCAGCACTGGGGTACATTCAAAGTGTTAATTACTTCAGGGTTAATGTCACTCCTTTTAAACATAAATAACTCTCCAGAGTTAAATGTTTGGTGTTGGGGTTTAATGAACAGAAATCATGTGTGAGTTCAGTTTGACAACCTGATCTCACAGAAATATGTGACGTGAGCACCAACAGTCTTACTCATTTACGCATCCCCAACACATAACTGCTTCAAATTACGTGCCACTGACAGGTAAAGTTGCGCAATGTTAAGTCGGTGGTGAGGCTATTCGTGTCCCCAGACATGAACTTCTCTGCTTCAGATTACGTGCTGCTGACACGTAAAACTGTGCAATGTAAAATCACCACATCCTCCAAAAAAAACACACCCATATTCGGTCGTTTGTGCACAAAGTTACGGACTATATTACATTTTTAATATCAGATCAGCATATATATGCGATCCATAGGTTTTTTTCATTTTGACGTTGTCTACATTCTTTTTGGGGTTTTTTTGTTTTGGTTTTTTTTGGTTGCAGTTGCCTGGGGAAACCTGGAATCGATCTCACAAACTTCTGGATGATGGACAACTGCTCTGTGTCCAAGTTTATTCATCAAGAGCTACTATCCTGCAAAGGTTAGATGCACCTCTTCCCCAACCTCACCTGAATTACCTCATGCACTGTTATTCAGCTCTGCAGAGGTAACTGGCCAAGCTGCTTGGTGGCAGCTTTTAAAGGGAATAGAAGCTTGAACACAGAGATGTTGTCCATCATCCAGAAGTTCGGGAGATTGATTCCAGGTTTCCCAAGGCATCACGCAACCAAAAATCCTGAAAGAATGTAGGCTACGTCAAAATGAAAAATAAACTATGGATCGCATATACAGTATAAACTGAGTGGATGTTAAAAACATAATAGTCTGTATTTTTGTGCACAAACGACCGAATATGGGTGAATTTTTTGGAGGACGTGGTGATTTTACATTGTTTTATGTCTCAGCAGCACATAATTTGAAGCCGAAAAGTTTGTGTCTGGGGACGCAAAAAGCTTCAGCATTGACTTAACATTGTGCAACTTTATATGTCAGTGGCACGTAATTTGAAGCAGTTACGTGGCAGGGACACGTAAATGAGTAAGACTGTTCATGCTCGTGTCACATATTTTTGTGAGATCAGGTTGAGTTTGACTCCGTACGGGAGTTAGGCTCCGCCCACATGCAGAACTGCAACGGTTTTGTGAGGGACTCTGCACCATTATCTGCCTGAAGTTCTTTCTTACTTGTACCTGCAGCTGAAACGGTCAATCTGAAATATTTTGCCCAAAATATTAGATGACCATTGCCTATCAGTGAAAAACATTTTCCCTAAAACAAAGTATAGACCAATTAAATCTTTTGTGGTCAACAGTAAAGTGTTTTAAATTACTGCAACAAAAAATGTCTGTCATAGTAGCTGTGATCAAACTGATTTACACTATAAAACTGTGTGTAGCTGGGTACATATGCCAATGGCTAAGTGGTAAGTGTACCTGCCTCTCACTTGAGGGACTGGGGTTTGTTTCCAGGTTGTGCATACCTTTGTCCTGCTACTAGCACATGATACACTTTTATGAAGTGAAACTAACACGCTACAGAGTTCATACTGAACAGTCTACTGTGTTAATTTTGAATACTTTTGTTGTTATTTTCACACAGCTGTGGGAGTTCACAAGCAAACTCTCACTAGGTGTTAAATATTTAACTATTTTGAAACTGTTCATTTAACTCAAAAGTGTGTGGAGCTACACGAACCCTCAAAAATTCTTCAAATCAACTCTGTATGAGTTGATTTAACCGTTGACTTTTTTCCATGTAGGACAGATTTAAATGATGAAGAACTCCTGAACACCTGAGATGTCTTTAGAGCCGCTGACTCACCTGGTTGTTGTGGGGCATCCCGTACAGCGCTTCCACCAGGTCTGCTGCTCGCTTCAACAGGACTTCCTGAGAACGACAGAACATACTCATTAAGCCTGGAAATGGATTATTTCTGCTGAAAAGACCTGGAAACACCTGGAAACCGTTACTGCAGCTCAAATGTCCTCGTGGAGAAGCAGAAGTTGTGACGTCAGTCAGAACCGTGTAAGGAAACTTTTTATAACACTCCCTGTTTCACTGACATCACAAACATTCCTGTGACTTCCAGAAGATGCTGAGCATGTCATCGTCAGGAACTTTCAAATGCTCAGCTTCTGAAGCGAGTCAGCCGCCACAAAAAATCTCAGATTAGAGACGTTTAATCTGAGCGAAACAATAAAAACAGCTGCTGATGGAAGTTTGCACGGGGAGGAGGGAAAGATCCAGCAGGAAGTCATTAAAACACACACAGGATGAGGGTTTTCCCATCAGAACACCAGAGGACGCATCCAATCAGAACACCAGTGGCAGGTCGCCATGACGACGGCTGTTAAGAACGACACTCGATGAACAGATAAACACACTTAAAGGAAGTATGAAAATAAAAAGAACAGATAACTGTGAAGGAATGATGGAAAGAGCAGGGATGAAACAAGAAAAGAGAAGGAGTAAGTGAAGAGCAAAGGCAGGAAAGAAAGATCAAGTGAGTAGAAAGAAAAAAAAAGTAATGTGAAAAAAACTGAAATAATAAAACTAGAAGAGGAGAAAGCACGGAAATGGAAAAGGGGGAATTGGAGAAAGTAAAAGAAGGAAAAAGGTTGAGAAAAGATAAATGAGTTTAAAAAAGAGGAAAAGAGAAGCTGGAAAAAAATAACATTAAAGGAAACGATAAAGAAATAAACTGAGAAGATGATAGGAAAGAGACGAGAAAAGAAGGAATGTGAAAGAAAACGAGTGGACAGGAAAAGAAGTGGAAATAAGAAAAGAGACAACATGAAGGGATGGATAGAAAAAATTTAAATAAATGCAGGAAATAAACGATGGAAAGAGAAGGAAACAAAGGATGTCTGAGGATGATCAGCTGGTAGAGAGGAGGAGGAAGAAGAGGAGTGGAGTCCCAGAGGAGCAGCAGTGGGGAGGTGGAGGCCTCTGCTGGAGCTCCCTGAGGTATTACAACACACACACAAACACACACACACGCACACACATTTGAAACAAGAAATTAAAAGATAAGAAAAAAGGCCTGAGTCTGGCCCCGCCCACCTCCCGCAGCTCACACCTAATCACCTGTCAGGTTTGACACGAACACATCTGTCAGAATCATTGAGTCCTCATCAAATTCAGATAGTTCCAGGTTCTCAGGCTCAACTGGAGAACAGGTAACAAAGATAAAAGTGCTTGCAGCACTCTGAAGGGCCCAAAGATGAAACAACATTTTAAAGGATTTCATATGTAAATGGAGCTCCGACAAAGCTCTGTGACAGTCTGAAAGTCCTGGATCAAGAGAAGGATGTATGTTAAGGTTTTATTAGAATCCATCCAGTGAACTGGACTAAAGTGGACTGAACTGGATAGTATTATTAAATATGTCCTCAGATGACTTTGCTGTTAACTTTTACAGAACAAATAAAGTTGTTTGCAGCTTTAAAGGGACTAGAGGCAGGAATTTAAAAAAAAAAATAAACATGCATGTTCATTTTGGGTGATGAAGCACTAAATACCAAAAATAAAGTTTCCACCCATGTTTCTCTCCGTTGCCTTGAACAGGCTGTGTGCTGCAAAATTCACTGCAATTTGGTGTCTGAATTTCCTGCGCTGCCATGCGGACGTGACATCAAATGACGCTACATCTGCAGTTTTGATACAGGAAGAAGACGGCCGCGGTAAACTCAAACACTGTAAGCGATAGTAATGGATTCTTCTGTCGTCAGCAAACAATCCAGATCAACTGAAAGACACTAAAAAGTGTAACTAAGAAGAAAAAGCGTAGTTAACAACATAATAGCTTCAGTTTGAGCACGCTCCCGTGACGGCTTGGCTCGTGGCTGCTGTTACCGGAAGTGCCAGTCGCAAGTGTCATTTCTAAATCTTGCCTCAAGTCCCTTTAAGACCCGACAGAGTCAAAGCTGTAGATGGTGTAAAGTGTCTGATTGACTTGATTTTTGTTAATATTCAATAGTTTATCAATTTCAGGCTGTAACAAGCACTGCCACTTGCTTCCAGATCACCTCATCACCTGAACTGGGAGGCATGGTTGATGGACAATCTCACAGAATCCTGGGCTGTGGTCAGACCAGTTAGTATTTAAGATCTTTGTTTGTAAAAATGGAACAAAAAGC
This sequence comes from Atherinomorus stipes, assembly GCA_023101725.1. Classification (NCBI taxonomy): domain Eukaryota; kingdom Metazoa; phylum Chordata; class Actinopteri; order Atheriniformes; family Atherinidae; genus Atherinomorus; species Atherinomorus stipes. Next base: position 99,016 of record JALJCO010009554.1, on the reverse strand, counting down.
TGAATAAGCATCCAGACTGCTGTCAGCGACAAGTCCAAAAGCCTGGTTTTGAGATGGTATGGTGTCAGATCAGTGTTCTGGGATGGTAAAGGGTTGGATCAGGGTTCTGGGATGATATGACATTGGATCAGGGTTCTGGGATGGTATGCAGTTGGATCAGGGTTTTGGGATTATATGGGGTTGGATCAGGGTTCTGGGATGATATGACATTGGATCAGGGTTCTGGGATGGTATGGAGTTGGATCAGGGTTTTGGGATTATATGGGGTTGGATCAGGGTTCTGGGATGGTTTGGAGTGGGATCAGTCTTCATCACTTGGTATCCTCATTGGCTACGTTTACATACCATCAAAATTTAGAATAAAGTCAATATTCCTGTTTCTAAAAGATTACGAATAACCTGTTTACATGCGTGAACAGACAGTTACTACTGTATACATGATAACTGCAATCAACTGGAATATCCCGACCCAAACCGCGACGCACTGAAAACGTCATGATGACAGGGGATAATGCACCATCCTGAGCAACTGTGGTCAAGCCAGCCAAGTTTCAGAATTACAGCCAAAATAACGACAGCTGGCTTTAACACGGATCCGCAAGAGGCGGCTGACTTGACTTCAGTCCAGAGCCCACAGCAGACCTTTGCTGGTGCTGCTGTGCTGGTTCTGACCCACCAGCAGTACTTGACAGGTCATAGAAGGAGAGAACGTGTGGTGGAAATGGAGCTCGGAGCTGGAGCTGTGCACATCTACGCTTCCCGTTTCCACCAGAGTCTCGCAGACACTAGGTGAAGGTGCGCAATCAGGACTGGTGGGAATGGTTGTAATGATGAAGTTCACTGACTCCGGCTGGAGTCAGTGAACTTTCCTGTCACGCCTTCACCAAACTTTTCCAGATAATTGATGGAGCCCTGCGAAGTAACGGTTTGCACACCAGTTCCTCTCGGGATGCATGTTGCCATGGTCATATATACACTAGCAAGCTGTGCAGAGTACTGTCTGATCGCTGGGACATAAACTCCCTGTAGTTTACTCAAAATACCACGAATCCTTGTAAATAGAACATGCCAAGAACACAATTGAATATTTCTTTCAATGGAGATATTTCAATGCGCGTTTACATGACCAAATATTCCTGTTAGAAAAGGAGTAACCCAGGGGTAATATTCCGGTTTTTAAAAACCCGAAAATTAGCATATTCTGGTTTTTGCCAGTGTTTACATGGCCATGCGCAACTGGGTTATTGCTAATATTCCCGTTATGAAAGGGTTATTGGCTGCATGTAAACGCAGTGAATGTTAGAGTATCTTGGAAGTGTTGGGAGAATGAATGGGAGAGTTACTGAGTGAAAAAAGGTTCACTGAACCAGCTTTAGCAGGTCTAAGATGTATAAATTAGAAGGAGATTAAATAAAATCAAGTTGATGATGAAAAAATGCATCGAGTTGAAACTGTCTGAATCATAAAGATATGTTGAACTTGAATTAGTATTTTTGTATCTTCCCACATTTCTCTGATTCTTTTTTAACTAATTCTTTTTGTTGATTTGACCCAAAGTAACAGGAGTGAGGATTTCTTCCACCCCTGCACATGAATGCGAAGCTGACCCTGAACTGATTCTTTGAACTGAACATTAGAGATTCAGCTGTTGTAGAAGCTGCAGAGGAAACGGGTCTCAGCTGTCAGCCTGAAGAACTTCTGCCGCTCGGATCAGTGTCTTTTTATTCCTGTAGGGATTACAGCAGATTTCAGCTCCGGATTCTGCTGCTTTGTCTTTTTTCTATTTCAGGTTTGGAAACAGAAACAGTTGCCATGAACAACAGTTTTTTTCCCTCCCGGCCAATCAGAATGCTGGCAGCAGATTGGCCTTCGACACACAGTGATCTCCATTTCCCACGACTGAGGCTGACCTCGAGGAGACGGTCCAACACGCTCAGATGGAAACAACATGAAACGTAAGAAGCAGCAGCTGAAACACAAACAGACGGAGAGCAGAAACTTGGCCGAAGCCTCCATGTTTGTTTTCTGTTTGTTGACACAAGAATCAGCTGATCGCCATGAAGCAGTGCCTCCATCTTTTAAACAGCAGCCGTGATTGTGATTTTCCCACAGTGTCAGTAAATGCAACACACCCCTCATTTGTTTTCAGGCCCTTTCTTTTATTCCTCTCCCTCCTGTTTTCTCATCTCTTTCCGTTCATTCGTCCCCTCTATTGTCTACTCCCTCACTTTTCTTTTCTTTCTTCTGTTCATTTTCTCCATCTTTTCTTTCAGGATCTCCTTTTTTCCCCTCGTTAGCTTAGCACAACTGGAAACAGAAGGAAGTGTTAGCCTAGCGTAGCACAACGGTGCTGGTTGTGAGTCCAAGTGTGTGTGTTCAGTGAATGTATGGCCTCTTGTCAATCACCCCCCAGCAGGATCCCTCTGTGTTGTACGACAATCTGTCAGCTGCTGCTGCCAACACACACAGTGTATGTGGTTCATTCTTCTTTTCTCACCTCTCTCTTTTCATTCATTTTTAATCCCCCTTTTCTTTAATTCCTTTACTCACATTAATTTCCATCTTGTTATTTTATCATCTTTATTTTCCATTTTTTTCTTCCCTTTCCTTTATTTCTTTTAATCTTCTTCCCTTCCTTTTATTTTTGGTTGTACTATTTCACTCTTCTTATTTACTCTCCTTTCTTGCGTTACAGAAAATACAAATTTCACATATGACACCATGTGATTGCACACATTTACAGCACGTGAAACAAATATTTTGAACATGGGAAACATGGTTTTGGAATTTTTTCATGCAATAACATGACTGTGAATTTCAGTTTGGAATCGACAGTCACGTGTGAATCCTATGTGAATTCCCAAGTGAAACCCAAATAATCACACGTGGATCATATGTGATCTTACACATGTGAAACCCATACTCTGTAATTCAGAAACGTGATTTTGGAACAGTTTCAAGCAACAACACCTGATGTGCGGATAATTTTCCAATTATAATCCACATAGTTACATGTCAATCCCATGTAAATTCCCATGTGAAACCTGTATAATCGCATGCGAATCATATGTAATTTTACACATGCAAAACCCATATTCTGTAATTGGGAAACATGATTTTGGAACATTTTCATACAATGAAATTCAAATATACATGGTCATATGTGAATCCCATGTAAATTAGGGATGTCCTGATCCGATCACATGGTTTCAGACTCGATCAGTATTAGCTGTTATGCCCCTATCAGGGATCGGATAACTGTTACATTGACTCAGCAGCAGCAGGAATTTCCCGGCAGTCGTCGGCCATGGCCGGCATTGCCCCTCTCTTTGGCCATGTGCCTGTGAAAAATTATATATACCTCACGGCCACAGGGATGCCCCAACTGCATCATTTCTTTTACGTCTGTGTGATTTTTTTCCTGTCATTTACGGTTTTATAACCAGCGGTAGGTTTGATTCTGCTTCAAATGAACCGCCAGAGTCCCGCACGTAGCTCAGCGTTGTGTGATACAGCATCATCGGGTTATACAGGAGTTAAATGTAATGCAGGAGCTGTTAATCCAGACACTATCAGGGCAGTTTTAGCGCTGAACTGAGCAGAGCTCAGAAAGTTTGATCCATTTGTCAGAGCATACGACAATAAACTCATCATAGTATGTAACACACTGTTCATATTTAGCCACACAACGCAATAATGTGTGCTGGTTTAACGTTACTGGTACAGAGGTTCAGTGCATGCGTGGACCAGTGTGGGCATGACAGGGCTGCTGCTGTGTGACGTGACTCGCAACAGGCTTGTAGTGACAGAAAAAAAAGAAAAGGATGCTGGTTAAACTTTGTTTGCCATTGCATAACTAGGTCAAATCGAAGCACACGTTAAATTATCTGTTGTTTTACAGCTTATTTAAAATCATCTGTGTTGGTTTTATTTTCAAAACAGATAAAGAACCGTACATTCCCACGCTTCAGATAAATGGAGAAATAACCAAATAGTTTCCTCTGTGATTTCTACATTCATTCATAAATGATCAATTCCTCATTAATTTGATGTTAGTTGGTGTACAAATGTTGGCTAAATATCTTACTTTTAAAATGTGATTTAAAGAATATACTGTAACTAATTAGAGGAGGTGTCCTCATGAAATAGAAGAAAAAAGTAGGTGACACCCCCTGACTTCCCAATTCCACCTTCAAGCAATAATTCTAATTTGTTTTCAGAATCAGATTAGGCTAGTGTGTTGACACAATATGACCCCCCTCTCTGAACAGTGGTGTCATCACAGCTACAAAATTTTTTAGGGCAAACACTGTTCCATATCTGGCTTTTCTAGTCTATTTTTATCATATTCTTGAAGTATCGGATCGGGACTCAGTATCGGATCGGGACTCAGTATCGGACAATTCTCAAAATCAAATTACTCAGACTCAGAATCAGGGCAAAAAAACTTGATCGGGACATCTCTAATGTCATTTCCCATGTAAAACCTGTATAATCACATGTGAATCATATGTAATCTTACACATGCAATTCCCATATTCTCTAATTGGGAAACATGATTTTGGAACATTTTCATACATTAACATCAGATGTGCGTGTAAATTCCCAATTAAAATCCACATAGTCATACAGTATGTGAATCCCACGTAAATTCCCATGTGAAACCCATATAATTGCATGCAAATCATATGTGATTTTATTTTCTTGGTATTATCCACATTAAAAACCCATATTGGGTAATTGGGAAACATGATTTTCAGATATTTTCATACAGTGACATCTAAAGCACGTCTAAATTCCCAATCAAAATCGACCTTGTTATATGTGAATCCCATGTAAATTTCCATGTGAAACCAATATGATCACATGTGAATTATATGTGATTTTACAAATGCAAAACCCATATTCTGTAATAGGGGAACGTAATTTTGGAACATTTTCATGCTATAACCTCTGATATGTGTGTAATTTCCCAATCAAAATCCACATAATTTTATGTGAATCCCTTGTGAATTCCCATGTGAAACCCATATACTCATATATGAATGACAGAGTGTTTTACGTATGTGACTCATATGTAAAACATGTGACTATTTTTTGGCAATAATACATGAAACACATGTGAATTACATTTAGAAATCCATACAATAACATGTGAATCCCATGTGAAACCTCTGGGATTACATGTGGAATCCATGTGATTATTTGTCATCTACTTTTACATTATAAAATATGGCCATACAAAACCACATGGGTTCAGCGTTGGTTTCACATATGCTTGTATGGGTTTCTCATGGGAATTTACATGTTTCACATATAACATCTGTTCTCTGTCTTTCTTCCCTCTCTCTTTCCAGTTACTTGTTCCTTTTTTCTTTAATTTTTGCTTCACTTTCTTTTAAAATCCAAAACACTAAATCAACCTCACAGGTGAAACCAGCATCTTTACCAACATCTTAGTGTGTTCCTGTCTAGGTTTGTGTATATGCGTGTGTGTGTGGTTCCTGGGGTTCATTAATCTCCATTAGAAAACAGAAGTTAGTTAATGTCTCCTTCGCTTGCCGGCAGCAGCGAGACGCCACAAGGCAGCAGCTGCCTGTCTCCCCCCCCCCCCACACACACACACCCACACACACACACACACCTAAACAAACAACTTGGCTACAGAGCACACAGATACTATAACCTCACACACTGTACTTGAGCTCTTGTGCATGTTATTGTTGTGTATTTTGAGTTGTTTGGTGTGTGTGTGAGTCCTTCTATTTTCATTAGGTCTTGACAGACACAACAACCTTCTCAAGTTAATGACGCCTCCGAGGCCTCGCTGCTACTGCAGCTCGGTGTGTGTGTGTGAGTAGACGTGTGTGTTTGTGTATTTGCTTGTTTGTCTGTGGCCTCACTGTGATCTGTGAATCAGGACTAACTACTCCAACCAGCAGTGAAGCAGCACAGTCGTCCAGTATGAGCCCGAGCTCCACGTCGATCAATAGCTCGTCTCTGTCACTGATCAGCTCCCATCTAATCTCAGTAATTAAAGGATGACCACTAACTGGGCAGAGTGGACATCAGACCAGGGAGCCACATACCCTCAGGGGCCCCACTGATGCCAAGTTTTCTCCACATCATTACATGAATCGATAGATCGCAGTTGTTAGAAACTTACAGAATGAAACATAAAAAACCAGAGAGACATCTTTATTCTATTTATTCCTGATTGACTGATCAGTGGATGGATTTTCTTTTTACCATTCCTGCTAACGTTTTTCATTCAAGACATTTTTTGTTTACTTTTTTATTAAAGAAAATGTGGAAACTAGAAAATATTCTCACATGATATCAGGGTTTAATTTTTGTTTCCTTTCCTTTCCTTTCCTTTCCTTTTTTCATTTTCAGTCATCTTTTAATGTCTCTCCATGTTTTTGTTTACAGATCCATTAAAAATATTGTATGATTAGCTCATTTACAGCCTGATTCAACTATAAAATAAAAAATAAAAGGAGAGGAAGGAGGAACATATGAGTGCAGCTAATTAGAACTGCAGCTCTCAGCCTTACTAGACAGGTGCTGCTTTGTTTCCAGCCAGTTTCCAGTCTTCATCTAATTAGTTTTCGTTCAGTTTCCAACTTGTTCTCAGCCAACATCCGGTCTATTTCAACTAGGTTTTTCAATCAGTTACCAGTTAGTCTCCAGTCTGTTTCTATTCAGTTTTTTATTCCGTTTCAAGCCTGTTTGTACTACAGTAAGTTTCCAGTCAGTTTCTGTCCAGTTTCTTATTTTCTAATTAGCTTCCAGTCAATTTCCACTTAGTTTTCTTTAGTTAGTCAGTTTCTGTCCAGTTTCTAGTTTGTTTTCTAATTAGGTTTCCTATCAGTTTCTGTCCAGTTTCTGCTTAGTCTTCTAGTTAGTTCCCCATCAGTTTCTAGTTTAGTTTCTGTCTAGTTTCCAGTCAGTGCCTTGTCAGTTTTAGTTTAGTTTCTAGTCAGTACCCAGTCAGTTTAGTTCCAGTCAGTTTCAGCCATTTCTGATATGGTGTTTCAGCCATAAATCTGGCAGAGAATTGATGTGAAAGTGAATGATAGATCTCACAACAAAGTGTGAAAGTGTAACAGTTTTAAAATTATGGCTCCATTGCTGCATAGAAAATAAAGCAGTTTTATGGTAAAGCTTATGAAAACTGTCCAGTACCTGGTACTCTATATTTTGCCTCCACAGTTCTTAACTATGATACAGATCCCATCAAGCCACTGATGACATTTCCACATGCTCTGCGCTGGGACAGAAAAAAGTGTCATTAAGTGGTAGGTTTGATGGGAGGCATTAATCCCCGACCTTCAGTCCTTTTCCTCAGCCCTTCTGCTTTTCTACTTGCTCCATTACTTTTATACTTTGCTCCCACCAACTAATGATCGTTATTATTACAAAGTTACAAATACCGACCCTGAAGTTGGAAACTGAAAGAAAACTGAAATGATAGAGACAAGAAACTAACTGGAAACCAAGCAGCAACTGACCAGGAGCAGACAGGAAACTGGTCTATGGCAGATAGCTGCGCTTTAAATGGCTGCATTCATATTTCCCTCTTTCCTTTCTCTCCTTTCTATTTCCATCTTTATTATACCTCTAGGGCCTTTCAACACACTTCTTTCCATCATTCCCTTTATTCATCCTTTCCTCTCTTAATTTGTGTCTTTCTTTACTATTCTGTGCATTTTTCTTGTTTCCTTCTTCCTTTCCTGTGGCTTTCCTGCTCTGGCTGACCTGCTTTATTAGTTTTCATGCATCAGATTCAGTTTCGGTCTCTCCTGCTGCTCCTGGATCCGCTGTCAGAGCGGCTAATTGCCTCCTCACTGCTACACATTCACACCATCACACGGCATCGTCCGTTGAGCCACACCCTTCACGGACACACATTAACACACACACAGACAGCGCCATCGGATTCCTGTCAGAGCGAGTGCCGGCAATCAGAGCGCCGGGCGCTTTAGCGGCGCTGAAAGGCCTGACCCGATCGATACGATAATGCACTGGCTCCCAGTTATCATCATCATCATCTCTTATCACTGACCCACACCTCTAAGAGTGGGGGAGGAGAAGGGGATGAACGGGAGAAAAAAATGGAGGAGAGAGGAGGTGAATGAGGAGGGTCTCTGGGTGTCTCCCTTCAGATGGAGGGAGATGGATGGGGTCGTGGCAGAGAATGGGGATGGGGGAGGGGATAAGTGGACATATAAAACAGCTCAGAGATCGGGGCTGCTGATTGGATCATTTACTTCAGGCTAATAATGGGAGGATGTTGAAACCATTCAGTTAATGAGTGGCTGAAGGAGGACAAGCTGCAGATGTTTAAAGAGTCAGTCAAGTCGCTCCATATGCTGTTTATATAAACTTTCATTTGTTTCCCTGTATAAAATATACTGAGATGCTGCATGGTTACTCTAGATTTACAGGACTGCTTTACTGATGGATTCATTAGAAAAAAATTCATATGTTCATTCTGTTGTTGCTCAGATGCTACACTTCTTATTGTACAGTACCTTTAATAGAGATTTGATCATAAAATAAAACAATGAATAAAGGATGGTAACAATTTTAAAATATCTTCTCAAAATGTTTAAATATCATTGTAATGTATAAAAACCAAATGTAAAATTTTCAAAAATCAAAGAAAAACAAAGATTTGTAAAAAATAAAATATTAATGTATTTGTAATGTATTTGGTATCAAATAGAAATTCTAAGAAATATCTGATAAATTGATTTTAAAAAAAAAATCTGGCTAATTTTATTAAATATTAAAAAGCAATCTGTAAAAAATATATGCTCAGACAGGTATATCGAAAAACTATTACGAATAAAAATTTATAAAATCTAATATGAAATAAAAAAACTATAAACAAAATTTAGATAAATAGATATTTCAAAAATTGCCAAATATCCACAAAAATCTCTAAAATATGCAACAATAATATTTTACCAAAAGTGAACAAAAAGTTTCAATAGATTTAAAGTAAAATAAATATTTAAGACATGAAAAATCTTAATAAAAAAATCAAGATAAATTCTCTAGTCTAATATCTCAAAAATTTGTAATAAAACAACTAAAAATGATGGTGACAGTGTGCAAATATGATTGTTCAAGTGTCACAGTTGCATGCAGAAATAACTTTGATGAGAAGAGTATGATCTGCAACATACAGTAGTTATAAAGAAGATGGAAGATATATTTTATTTCAAACATAAATCTTCTTATTTCTCAGTCCCCAATAAGTGTGAGCAGTTTCTATGGCAGGGTTAGATTCTGTTTGGACCATTTCCAGCAGCAGCCTCATCCATGATCAGTGCTGTAGGCCTGTTTCTGTGTTCTGCATGCTCAGCTGCAGCCTGGTTGGATGCTCATTTGCTGCAAATGACTGACTGTAAGATGATAAGAGATGCAGCCAACTTTATTTCACCCAGTAATGTCATGTGCAGAGTTTAAGTGGAACTGTGTGGTTCTGTGGGATTCCTGTCAGAGCTCCACAGAAACCAGTCATGAACACACTGCAGGTAATTCAGACTGGCTCACACACACTTGCACATATCCCCTCTCTGGTTCAGACCAGGCTTTAGTCTGAGGGGGTTTCACCATCAACACTGAGCCCAGAACGAGGTGCCTCCTCCTCTTCCTCTTCCTCCTCCTCCTCGTCAGTGCTGAGTTGATTAAACCCACTGAGAGTTGTTTCTGAAAACTCCCGGTAGCTCCTGTGTAGGTGTGTACGTTGCTGTGAACATGTTAAAGCTCTGTATCCATGCAGCACACAACGCTGAACAGGAACATCCTTTGTTTCACTTTGTTTAGGCTGGATTATTATTATTATTATTATTATTATTATTATTATCATTGCTGATGTTACAGTCAGATGGCCAAAGATGAGTGTTAATCATCAGCATAGCATCCACAGTGAACATTAGCTAACGTTCATTCTGGCCAACACAGCTCTGATGAAACAGTCATAATAATAATAATAATAATAATAATAATAATAATAATAATAATAATAATAATAATAATAATAAACATGCTTATTTAATCTTTAAAGTGGATTGATTGCCTTTAATTTTGTCATTTTATGATTTTCGGTTAAGCCAAACCAACTTTATTAGTGCTGACCAAGCAGCAACCTCCGGTGGCCAACTGTGAAGCCAACCAGAAGTCTGACATATTTGTGTTTGTGTCTGATTGTCAGGCAGCAGACCGGATGCCGGCCTCCCGGCTGGTTTCATGGTTAGCTCCCTGTCTACTCAGGAAGGTCTCAGCCTGTAGCAGAGTCAAACATTGATGGTTTTAGCCAGCTAACAAGTCCAAGCCTGTCTGATTAGGGGGCTTATCTTTGTTAGCGTCGGTTAGTTTCAAGTTAGCTCAGTTAGCATTTAAGCCAGAGTACGTTGGCTGTCAACCATTTGCCCTGAGGCTGCTCTTTGCCCATTTTAGTGTTTTCCAGGAGTGATGACACAGCGAAGATAGTAACTATGGGAACGCCCAACTGGCTTCACTTCTAGCTCTCCAGCAGGTGATGTAGCGGAAGGTTCATCTGTGGTGGAGACAGCTTTTCATATGACTTGGCTAACCGGCTCACCTTTAAGCTTTTAGTCTCCTAACTTGAATTTCTCTGGTTTAGTGGGGACATTTTACTGACAAAACCAATCAAAGAGAGAAGATGCTCAGTAAACAAATTTTCTAATGTAATTTTATCCTGTTAGCCATTAGCTACAACTACGAACAGCCAAGTCAGTCATGAAACTTACTATATTCATGTCCATACATGTTCATACTTCATTTTGATTTTTGATCTTTGTCACATTACTGGACATGAAGGTAAGTTTATGAACATTGTTGTGGAATCTTGTGAGACAGGCACAAAACAACTGCTGACATGATTGTCTGAACATTGAGTTGAAACATCTCAACTACAGATGCACTGATCCGACACCCGGATCAGATATTGGCTCCGATACTGAAAAATCAGCTGGATCGGAAATCGGATATATGTGGCCAATCCAGCATTGCGATCCAGTCATTTTGGGGTTTTTTTTGTTGTTGTTGTTGTTTTCTGTTTATATTATTATAATAAATATACACTTTGTTATTTGGTAATAAATAATACTAAGTACGTTTATACACTACCGGTCAAAAGTTTGGGATCACTTTAATGGGAAAGTCCACCTCAAATTGACAATTTTACAATATTTATTCAAATAAAACTTAAAGGGACTTGAGGCAAGATTAAAGGCGCTATACCTGATCTTGCACATTTGCAAACCGAGAGCGAGGTGAACAGTGTAGTTTGAACTGTAAGCCCCGCCCCTAACCGTTTCTCCCAGTGAGAAACGCTCTTGCTCTCGTTCTTCTCTCCTCCCACTAAACATGCAGGAAATAACGTGCACGTTTCATACCCATGCACAAAGAAACTCTCCAAAGTAAACTTGCATCTTCCAGTGAATTTACTGTTCTGGTTGCAGTAAACGGCTGCAGATCAGCTAAATGACATTTTCTATCATAACCGGTAGCTTACTGTAACTACAGTTATGTACACAGATGCACAGTTATGACGAGTTATGATGTCATAGGCTACGTTACAACATGACAGCCTGATAAAGTTTTTTTACCGGCCACTTCGAGAAGCAGTGATGTAAAGCTTCGTCGTGTTACGTTGTAAATATCACTATTATATACGGTAGACCAGCAGAGGAAGCGCCAGCACCCGAGGACATACAACATGTTACTGAGAAGAAAGTTATTGAAAAAATACCTGTCCAGACGGACTTCCAGTCCACATTCAGTCCGAGGCGTCTAGCTGCTCTCTACCTTCAGTACAATCCACCGAGAACACAAACTTTATTCCTTCTTTGGTCTCTCCTGCGTTTCAAGTCTCTCCCCTCCTCAGTTATGATGCTTTCAGGCTGTTTTGCCACTTTCCCTTCGGTAGACGCCATACGGTTCTGTTTACAAGTGCTGCAGTGCACGCGAGAGAGGAGGGCGCTCCTCGTTAGAAAACGCTGTAAGTGGCTGATTGGAAACCGAAACTTATGTAGAATGAACCGCATTGGCATGAAGAGAGCGTCACGCCATCCTTAGAAACCTAAACTAAAACGGCCTGGATTCATGCATATAAGCAACAATGAGTGATTTATTTTTATGAAATTACCTCTTTTAACACACAATATACCGTGTAGAAAGCATTTCTCTGAAAGAGATTAAAATAAAATCAGGTACAGGGCCTTTAAGAAACGAAACTCGCGACTGCTTCGACTGGCGCTTCAGGTTGCAGCCATGAGCCAAGCCGTCACGGGAGCATGCACAAACTGAAGCTATAAAATGTTGTTTACCACGCTTTTTTCTTCGTAGTTACACTTTTTAGTGTCTTTCAGTTGATCTCGATTGTTTGCTGACGGCAGAAGAATCCATAACTATCGCTTACAGTGTTTGAATTTACGCAACCGTTTTCTTCCTGTATCAAAACTGTGGATGCAGCGTCATTTGACGTCACGTCCGCAGGGCAGCGCAAGAAATTCTGACACCAAATTGCAGCGCATTTTGCAGCACACAGCCTGTTCAAGGACACAGAGAGAAACATGGGTGGAAACGTTATTTTTGGTATTTAGTGCTTCATCACCCATTAGTATGAAAAAAAATGGACATGCATATTTGGTTTTTTAAAAATTCCTGCCTCTAGTCCCTTTAAACAAAAAAAAATACTAAATTATAATTTGTTGAAATAAAATATTGTTTTTCAGTTGTGGTTGAAAACAATATTTACAAAAACACAAACAAACAAACAAATGAAAAACTGTCTGAGACAAGTTAGAGCACCTTGCTCATGAATGGAGGACCAAAATACCTGTCAACAGGTGTAGAAGCGTTATCAAACATTACAGAAATCACCTGATTGCAGTGACTGCCTCAAAGTGGTCATCAGAAATATTAAAAACATTGTTATGATTTTCAATTTTCTTTTCTATGTTTTTTTGGTCAAGTTTGGGATCACTGCCCTGTTGGATTTAATAGGAAAATGATCCCAAACTTTTGACCAGTTGTGTATTTGTATAAATTTGTTACCTTTTTTTTTTTTTTTAACAAGGCTAAATTGTTGGGTGCATATAGTAGCATTATTATTATTATTATCATCAGTAGTACTAGTAGTAGTATGGTTTTGAACACTGTTATTTGGAATATTCTGTTTGTTTTGTCTATTTATTTTTCTTTATTTTTCTTTCGACATTCTTGTGTTTGTCGCACCACATGTTTGAAATAAAACAACTAAACTAAATGTTTATGTCAAGCCTGATGCCTTTATTTACATGGTTCATCAACAGTAGTATCAGATCGGTATCGGTATCGGCCGATACGCTCAGCCCGGGTATCGTACCGGACTGGATTGGAAAAACCTGGATCGGTGCATCTTCAGTCTCAACCACTGATGTTTCCAATATTTCATGGAAGAATTTTTGGTTTGGCTCATCAGCAGCTTGTAAAGATTTTGACCAGCAGTTCCATTAATCTGCATCAGGTGTGCTGGAGTTGTCAGAAGTAAAACGTGCAGGGCAGGAGTACTTGAGACCAGGATTGGGAAGCACTGCATTAATGTGTTAATTTTCACATGCAGCCTTGCTTAAACAAAAAAGTTTGATAAATGTATTTATTCTAGCGACCACCTGAGATTGTTTTACCCTCGTGGGGGTTGGGACCCGACTGTTTGGGAAAGGCCGGTCTGACGCACAGACTTCATGTTTTCAGATGGCTTTGTGCAACTTCTATCGTTTCATTTTAGGAATAATTTGAATATTTTAACAATTTCACACCAAATGTTCTGTGACTCTGGGTGAACCTGGTGCCTGACTGTGTAACTCAGGTTATTTTAATCATTTAGTTGCAGTCGGTCATATCTGTTTTCCAGGTGATTCCAGTGTCATGACGCAGAAAAAAAGAAGCAAAAAACAAAACCAAAATTTGTCCTAAACGTGAAAGAAAATAGTTTTTCATTTATTTCATGTAATATGTCGTTTCTAAACATCACATAGGAATCTTATTTAAGTGGAGCTGAATGTAAACAGCATTATTTAAATAATTTCCTTCCTAAAACTGCAGAAAAAGCCTCAGAGGCTGAGCACTCGTGGCCTCCATGCCCTTGCCCTCTTTCTGTCCATCTCTTGACATATTCCTCCCTTTTTTCCCCCTTTTCCCTGCCTCCCTCTCTCTTTTTTTCTATTTTTTCCAATGGTTTCTAGGGGCTTAATTACGGGGGGCCGGCTCCGTTGTTGAGGAGGTGCGAGGCGAACAGGGATCAGCGTGACCCTGGAGGAGAAGCCATCAGACAGCGGCCTTAACAATGATAAATCACCCTGAGCGGAGCTACAGATACAGCCACCGCCCCACTGATCTCTATAAAATATTGATGGACCTGCAGGAGGAGGAGGAGGAGGAGGAGGAGGAGGAGGAGAGCCGTATCATGCTGGATCTCCAGATTAGCGATTATCAGGCGGAGAGCTATTCAGACGATGTGGGACATGGTGTGAGGTTAATTCCATTCAGAGGAAACGGATTAAAATTCAGCTCATGAATCGAATATTGCTCATTATTCTCAATGAACGCCGGAAATCTCCTCATTCATGAAGTGGGTTGGAATTAATAATCCCTGAACGGACGGGCGCCCCGCGAGTCCGGATGGGGGTCAATGATCAGAGCTAAAGGTGCACACGCAAAACGCCAAACACATTTAATCTCCACCTCATGGTTCATGAATCACAAGAAGGGAGAGGTGGGGGAGGAGGGAAAGGACTAAATTTTAATTTTTCAGCAGCAGTGTTTTCTCTTGAAGCGCCGGTTAGTTTGCAGAATTCCTTATTATCAAGAAATCATTCATGTGGTTAAACTGGCTCCCTGTTCTCTGCAGCCCCAAACGTTTATAAAAATGAACAAAAACCTTTTTTCCTTCCAAAGTTAGAGCTTCATCTTGAATCTGTTATTCTCTGAACTCTTGCTCTCTTTATTTCCAGCTCTGCAGTAAATGGTCAGTTTGACAGGCGGAGAAGCCAACTGGTCGCTGATGACCTCTGGGCTTTCTCCTGGATCAGATTCAGACCTCTAATTTTATTTTCAGTCTGGCTCAGTTGCAAGTGGACACCTCAGCATCCATCCAGCAAACAGAGAGGACATGGAGTCAGAGACAGCCTGCATCTGATGCAAAACCTCAAAATCTGACCGATTTTTCTATCTAAGTGTATAAAAACAACAAACCGAGAGATTATTGTGTTGCAAATGTTTTAGAATTGGAACAGTTTTTTTTTCCTGCTTCTATTGTTACCGTGAAATAATAAACAATGTGTTTCAGGTTGTGAAGTGTTGGTTTAACAAAAGAAGACTCCAAGAATCAGAATGGACATGTTTCACCTCTTTTTAGTGAAATAAGGAAAATTAATCATTTATTGTTCAACTTAGATAAATGTTATAAATAAAATGGATTAAAAAAAAGTTTTGTAAGTGAAAATCATACAGTGGTTATTATCATTATTATTATTATTATTATTATTATTATTATTATTATATTTGAACAATAATGAAAAACACTAAAGGTGTAAAGCACAAGATGGTCAACCTTGGTTTATATTGGTTTGCTAGCGTTACCTTCCAGTGCTAACAAGATGCTATTAGGACACATATTTTCATATACCCATCTTTTGCTCTTGTTGATTTCTTTTCCCGTTTTACTTTTCTTTTATATTTTCCAATCCTCACCATCTCTCCTCTCTTCTCTCTTTCCTCCCTCCCCCCCTCCCCCCCCCCTCCCCCCCTCCCCTTCCTCTCTCTACTCCCCTTTTCTCACTTTTTTCTTGATTTTTTTATTTTTAATATTTATTTATTTTTTTTTTAACATTTACATATTCCTTATTTCTTATTATCAATAATAATTAATAATAATTATTAATTATTTAATTATTATTTTTTTTTTTCTTTTTTTTTCTTTTAATAATTAATTCCCTTTTTCCCTTTTTTCCCTTTTCTCCTTTTTTCCTTTATTCCTGTCTTCCTCTTTTCTTTTTTTTTTTTTTTTTCTTTTTCTCATTTTCCATGTGAAACAATTATTAATTTTTTCTTTCCCCTGCAAAGAAATAAAATTTATTTTTTTTTCCCTCTTCCTAAAAAAAAATAAAAAAAAAATTAAAAATTTTTTTTTTTTTTTGTTTTTTTTTCCCCCCAAAAAAATAAGGAGCAGGAACCGGCATCTGTTTACGTTTGCGTAGACGTAAATGTGCGGATGTCCGCCCCCCTGTCCAATCAGAACCTTTAAAGCAGAATTAGATAAACATGATTCCATGTAAACCTTAATTCGGAATTATTATTTCCATGTTGACACGAAAGAGAATAATCTAATTCCGAATTATTTAATTCGTAATAATTCATTCTGAAATAAAAAAAACATCATGTAACTGGGGCTTATATAGTGAATTCATTCTGCTGGTGTTTCGGACACGAAGCAAACTAATTTTCTTCCTCACTGCAGATATCGTGATTACCAGGTGTCACCATGGCAACCATGGCAGCAACCACGACTCACAGAAAGATGTCATTCCAAATCAAATCCATAGTTTTATGTGAAAATATTTGATTTCCTTACATTGTATTTTATTCCCTTTCTTTGTTGTTTTGTTTTTCTTTAGTTTTTTTTCATGCCACTCGATCTTTTCGCCTCCTTGTGGCATTCAGCCCTCCTACCCACAATGCATGGTGGTCTATACTGACCCATCTAGGGACCAGTATATCTTTTCAAGATGCATTGTGGGTAATTTTGAGTGCACTACCTTTTTCTTTCTGGACATTTGGACACCTCCTACAAAAAAAGACACAGGCTCTGTCCGAATGCACACCCTATTCCCTATATAGGTATCACGCCGCCTTGTAGGGGTGTCTGAATGTTCAGAAAGAAAAAAGTGCATTCCAAATTACCCACAATGCATCTTGAAAACAAGTAAGCTTCGATGGTCCCTAGATGGGCCAATATAGACCACAGTGCATTGCGGGCAGGAGCGCTGAATGGCGGGAGGTGGAGAACACATCTAGTGACCTAAAAAAGAAAAAAAAAAGAATAAAATATAATAAATAATTTTTACATAAAATTATGGATTTGATTTGGGATGACATCTTTTCGTGCATTGTGGTTGATGTCTAATTAGCTTAAATCAACATTAATATTAGGATCAGTCTGTGCTGCTACAGATCCAATAAGCAAAGCAACTTGTCACCCAAATAATGCTAGTCGCTAGCAGATAGTGAGAGATCAGGAGTTTGAACAAAGTTTTATCTGAACTGGCAAAACTGAGTGTTGCTAATGTTGGCTAAAGCCTCCCATTTCCACATGTTTTTTTTTTTTTTGTCTAAATCAGAATTTGCACTTAAACACTGAAACATTTTGTCCATCAGCAGAACTTAAAAAAGCAAGTGTTGCTACTGTTGTTAAGCTAACAGATTCAGCTGTCATACAAGTGGTGTGATAATAATTATTTAGTAACTAACGTCAGACTGATATTGTATCAACAAAACATCACAATGAAATAAATTTTGAGCTAACTGATTCGACTTTGCTAATTTGATTAAGCTAATTAAAGTCTAACTTTGATTGCGCTAAGCTATGCTATGCTAAAGAAATCATGCAATCAGAAACATCTTGAAACGCGTTGAAACTGAGGCTAGCCTTCAACCTAACAAACTGATTGGCTCTGTTTGATACTATTAGCCACTGAACAAGGCTGTTTTTCTGTGATTTGGAGTTTAAATTTATTATAAACATTTGTTTCTTCTGTTTGCTCTTCAAGCAATTAGCTTGCGCTGCTTCTTTTCTTTATATAAAGCCAGATCTATAAATCATGCTGCTGCATCCACCATAAGCTATGCTAAACATGCGTTTCCATCTCCATTTTTCTCCATCTCCAGCTTTTTTTCCTGCAAGTTTTCCATATTGGCCTTTCTGTTTATGTTAGCCCTCTCTCCCCGCGAGCTGCACCCATAATCCTCTACCTGACGCCTACAACGAATCAATCTGTTCGGTGTCGCGCCGCCTGTCCAGACATCTCTCTCCATCCCAGCTGCTGTCCTCTGCAGAGAGGCAGCTGCAGGTGAAAACAAAAGAGAAGTGACAGCGCGAGTTAACCCGTCGCAGCTCGGTCGGTCGCAGTGACACGGCGCGCTGTCACCTCACACAGCAGCTCCTTTCCTCTCCCACTTTCTGCTTCCTTCAAAACCTTCTGCAAGTGAAAGAAACCGCAGGCTTATTGAGTTTTCTTTTGAATAAATAAATATGTAAAAGGCAGAGGGGATCAGAGCAGGGAGGAGGTTGCTTGACGTTCCACTCTGGCTGTAAATCAGGCCATCAAAGGGGCCAGACAATGTGTGCTCACTATTAGTATCAATTTACAAATAAACTGCTTTTTTGGTGACTGGATCTCCGATGTCAGATTTTGATAAATGGTTTCAATTTGGCAGCTGCTTTCGAGTGTCAGGGCCCATCTGACGCTCGCCGCCGGCCGGCGCCGCTCGCTGCCTCAGAGAATCTGCCTCAGTTAGCCTCCTCGCAGCCGGCTGCAGCCAGAATAATCTCTTCATACTAACCAGGACACCTGATGGCTGCACGGCTGCATGCTGCCTCTGCGTGCCTACAAACGCCTGTCTGTGGGTAAATACTGAAATCAGCATCCTGATTTCACCACTGATAAGTTTTTTTTATAAAGTGTTTTTAGATCACATGCACTTTTCTTTACGGCTGACAGCTTTCTGGGTTTACCAGGCTGCGTGGCTTCCTTGTAGAAAGAACAGCTGCAGAAACTTCCAGACTAAAAATCCAAAGAAATAGTCACCACACTTGCTTCCCGTATTTGTGTCAAAGATGGAATGAAACATAATTTTATTGTTAATGAACCAGCGTCCCAGTACAACAAAAATACTTTCAGTACAACCCGTCCAAGATCAGACAAACTACAGACATAACATAATTTTGTTATATATTTGAAGAGTTCAAATCATTTTTTGGTTGTTTAAATCATTCCAAAAGCAATAAAGGTTTAAAACCAAAAGACTTTAAAGACTAAATCTGGTGCAGGTGCGACAGCTGAACTTCACAAGCAGGTGGTGAAGTAAAGAGCTACCGAAACATTTTCAAACCTCAAATGAACCAAATTTGACATTTAAAGTAGTACTATGCAATTTTCTGATCCTGATAATATCTGTTTCTGACTTTTTTTGATGGCACAGTGAGTCATTATGCGCATTTCTGGAGCCATTGTCGTCCAGGAGCGTACCAAAGCTGAGAAACTGCAGTTCACATCTCTGGGTTCCAGCCAGGAACATCATGCTGGGTTTAGCTTTTACACTACGTCACACGCCAGCAACTAGATATCAACACATTGACTGTTTTGAATGAGCTTCATGGCTGATTCAGCAAAGAAAGGACAGAGGACATTAACAAAAATAAAAGAAGGAAATAAAAGAGAAGGCCAGAGCAAGAGAAAAGATGAGTCAACATCAGACTGACTTTTACTGACTGGAGAGATCTCAGAGAAGAGGCAGGATGAAGATGGATGTTGAATTAGCTTTTGTGTGGTGGCGCCTCACCATGAAATTCTGCCAAACTTCAGTAGAGCTTGTTGAGTTTAATTTGACCAATTTGCACTGGAGCTGGCGAAAACGAGATTTAGAGCCGGTCCATTTAAATTTGTGAATATGAAATTAGCCAAGGATGAGTAACAGATGAATAATGTCATGTATACTGTATGGCAAGCCATTACATACAAACTACAACAGGGCATCAAAAACATTAATCTGGGCATTGATGCCAAATTTGGCACAGATACAAGTTTCATGTCAGACCAGAACTGTTGAACACAATGAAACATTATATGGGAAATGGTGTTTTTAGCCCTATTCTGACGGGATTAGTATTAGGGACCACATGTAATTTGTAATAATTACCGAGATTGTCTGTGATTTTAATCCCGTGTGAATCGGCCATGTCTGTGATTTGTGATGTAATAATTCCCCCACAAATGACCTACTATAATCTGCCAAACTCCAAGGTCTTCTGATAATAAATGTGAATAGGCGTATCTGTGATTTGAACAGAAATGACACATGATTTGGTGGTATTTCCTGGACACATTTCGTTTCCTTTTGGCGAAGAATGGAGGCTGAAAATAGGTTTTCCTTCCAAATGATTATATCTATGATAATTCATAAAGCATTAGCTTTGGAGTTGGAGTGATCGGGGGGCAAATTGGAATATGTTCAATTTGTGCTGGAGCTGACCAATCAGAGCAGACTTCCATAAATGGACAAAACTTCTTTGTGTTGAGTTTAAGGTGCATTTCTTTCTGTAAAGGTGCTCGGATGAGAGTTTTGGGGGTCAATGTGTTCTTTTACAAGTCTTAAAAACGTTGCAGAATAAGGAGGAGTGACTCGGCCAAGATGGTGTATATTGTGTGGTTTACAAAATTTGATATACAAAGTTGAGTAGTGATTAGTTACATTTCGTAGATACTTTTTTTAAAAATGTACTTTTAAGAGTAGTTTTACTGCACCATACTTTATTTTATTTTATATTTTATTTTTACTTGACTTAATTTTTGAAAAAGAAACACAATTATTAAAGGTGCAGTGTGTAAAAAAGAAAGGTGCAGGAAGAAACTCACATCTATTTCTTCCAGAAGAACGTGAACACAACATGGAGTGCAGCATCAGGGGTAGAGGCGGGGCTGCAAGGTTCTGGATGCTGTAAAACAGCTGATCTCACCATGAAAATGACAGATTTGGATTTTTAGAAGAACACATGTAATAACCTCTACTGGCAACAAAATGTTGTAGGAAAACTGCTACTTCACTGATGCTGATACTTTTTTGTTTTTTTTAGCTGCAACCGGCTCTGTTGACTGTATATGTGCCTTCTCTGATTGGTCGATTTTGTATCTGTTGGTTGTGAATATTAAGAAAATCGACCTCAGTTAAATTCCCAAAATCGCTAGATGGAATTTCATCACTGGTGTGAACCTTGCCATTGACTTGACATTAATTCAATTAAAAACATTGCAGTGCAAATCTAATGGACGAAATATTTGGAGCAGTTTTGTAAAAGCCTTTACTCTGCTACACTGGAAAGCACTCGTTACTTTTTCTTTTTTATCAGGCTGTGCAGTGAAAGCTGCTGTTTGTGTTGGCTTCAGTTTGCTAAGATAAGCACAGATGATCAGACTCAACTAAATCAACAATAGTCGACTAAACTCCAGTTCAAAGCGTCTAACCTCTAGCAAACTCTGCTGCGCTTCTCTCCTGGAAAACTAACTGGTCTGTGTGATCGGCGCAGCACCATGAAATTCAGATTATATCAGTCCCAAACCATCACTGCTGAGAAGAACATCAGGTTCTTGAAATATTGAGATGTGTTCATAAGTTTAATGATTCCAGCAGGAGATCAGACAAACTGGTCCAACACCATGGAGTTTTTTTTTTTTTTAGCAACTGATATTTCCTGAAGAAAGTATGACAGTAAACCCATCAAACAACGAAGGGACCCTCTATATTCAGCAGGTCACACTTCGTCCAAGCTTTCCTCCTCCTCCTCCTCCTCCTCCTCCTCCTGCTCCTCCCTGTGGCAGGATTTGCTCCCAGAAACAGCTGCTTCCTGTTTGAAGGTTTGGGAACAATCTGGCCTGCTGGCGGCGAGCAGAGCCAAGCAGTGCCAAGAGTCTACTGGGCAGAACCAACAAATCCAATAAGGCAATTCAGGTCGGGTTCTGTGCTGCATTAACCAACATGAGACGGTGCAGGTGGTCTACGGTGGCCGCAAAGGGACAAACAGTCTAAAATCAGTCTGTGTTGCTGCTGTAACCTGATTAAACTGCCTGATTAGCAGCAGCTCTGATGGACAGGTGCATTCTGGGTCGTACCTGCCAGGTAGGGGACCTCTGACCTGCTGTACTGACTTAATAACTCGTCTCTTCTCACCTTTGGTAACCTCTCGGGGTCTCCGGGGTGGCGTGGGATGACCTTCTGTAGCCTCTGGAAGCCGTAGTCGATGGTGGGCTCGTTCAAGGCTGCAGGTCAAAAGGAGAGACAGCGGTTAGAAGCCTACACACACTCACACACACACACACACACACACACACCTGACCCACTAGGTGTTTTCAGGACTTCCTGTAAACACTTGGTCCTATATCTGTGACGAAGATGATGATGATAACTGTGGAGACAAAAAGCCTTCACCCCCACAAACAGTGCTTACCAACGAATTTCCACTGATCTGCATGTTTTTGTTCAAACTCTTGTTTCGTTCCACCTGAACTTCATCTGTTTTTTTACAGAAAGGTTTTAGGGCCACTGAAGGAAAAAAAGAAGAATTCTGAAATTGAAGTCAGAATTCTGACTTTTTCAGAAATTGGAAAAAAAAAATTTGCACGATTTTAATTTTTTTTTTTTTTTTAACAGGTTTTGGGGAAAAAAGTCTGAATTCTAAGATTGATGTTAGAATTTTGACTTTTTTCAGAAATTGGGGGGAAAAAAATCCAAATTCTGAGATGAAAGTCATAATTCTGTTTTTTTTGTAGAAATTAGGGAAAAAAAAAAAAAGTCTCCCAATTTTTTAAAAATTAAATGTTAAGGGGGAAAGTCCAAATTCTGGGATTAAAGTCAGAATTCTGACTTTTGTCAGAAATTGGAAAAAAATAAAATTCATTTCATATCTTTTAAATGTTCTAGAAAAGTCTGAATTCTGAGATTAAAGTCAAAATTCTGACTTTTTTTCTCAGAATCCTGTTTTTTTTTTTCAGTGGTCCTAATACTCTTCCATACTGTGTTAGTATTTGATAGTATTTATCTGCATTATTCTGGATTTTCTTCTGTGATTTTGCATTGTTGTGCTTGCTTTGTACATCTCTCTGTAGCAGGGCTGGAATTTGATTAATAAATGATTCCAATTTGATGTTTATGATGATTTGTTTTTGGGAAAACCTGGATAATTTCCCCTTTATCTCATCCAACTCTCTCCCCGATCTTCTGTTGAGCTCAAACACATTTAGTTTCTAAAATGAGTTTCTTTATGTTTAGATGTTTTACCAGTGACCTCCTCATCACATCTGAATCACAGCCTTCTTTTTATCTCCATGGAAACCAGTGGTAGGTCCATGCTCCAGTCTGGAGATACAGAGGACCATCTCCAGACCAGGACACGAGCCGTGACCTCCTCAGGGAGAAGTGATCTCTGATCTCCGGCTTCACTCTGTTGGTTCTGATTAGCAGCGAGCGCTAACGGTGCTAACAGAGCAAGCTGCTGCTGTTTATTAAGTGAGAGACCTCACACTCCTCCTCGCTCTGCCTCTTCATCACTCCGCTGCTAATTCAATCCAACCTCCCCTCCACCGAGCCTTTCTTTCCTCTTTCCTCCACTCATTCACCTCTGCAAACAATCAGCCTTCCTCCTCCTCCTCCTCCTCTCAGAGCTGGAGAAACACCCGGAAATGAGTTCAGGGAGATACTTCTCCATAATCAAGCCCATTAATCATAAAAGGCTGTCAAATTTGACTTTGGGGACAATTTGTCAGCCGATCGTGCCCACTCCGCTTTTGTCACCGTTGGCTCTTGTATTCTGTAAGGATGATTGACACTCCAAATGCCGCTGAGTAGAATAGCTAGTTTGTGCTAATATGCATAACCGGGGCTTTCATGAATAAGAATAAGGCAGCTATACGGCAGCACAGAGGGGTCTGCTTCAAAGGGCCCCGCCGCCGTTTGTCGCCGCCGCTCCAAATAGATGTTATTACCATTATAACAATATTTGTTTTCTTTCTCCGGGAATGGGCCACGGCGAGCTGCTAAATCAAATTTGTCGGAGCCCGTTTCAAGCGGCGGCGGAGGGAAAAAAAAGGGCTTTCAGGCTGCGACTGGGGTGGGGATGATATCTGAAGGGTGACAGAGTGCTGAGGGACGGGGCCCTCGCCGCAGGGGCTGCCATGTTGGATGTGTTTCCTCCCCGCCTCCCTGAGAGGAAGCAGAGTGCAGCGCCGCCTGAATCTATTACCTCCGCCTGCCGTGAATGAAAGAGGGATTCATTGTGGGATCCCAAAGAGACTTTTTGGAGGGATGTGGAGCAGCGGAGGATGAATGGAGATAATGCAGCGGGACGACGAGAGCAGCAATCAGCGGCGATTCCCAAACCGGATTGCCTCCCGACGCTGCATACACACATCCCAACTTATAAAACAAGTGAGAGGCTTGATGGGAGCCCCGGCAATAGAATAAAAAACCCATTTAGCTTCAGAGGGAGGAGGAGGGATCCGAGACACTGAACTCTTCATCCGAAGAGGATGGAGAAAGGTTTCCCATCTGATCTCCTGTAAATGATGCTCATATGTCACTAAATCGTTTTCCCAGTCGAGTTTCCCACCAAAACATCCACGTTTTTATTCCACTAGGAGTAAAAGTCCAGGAATTTTATGACAAAGTTGCTGTGGAGGAGAAAAATATGGATGCCATCCATGTGGATCCAGTTTTACTCCATCCTTGATCATCATCCTGAACTTTTTATCTGTTCCTGACGCAGGATCAAGTTCAGGATCTGCATCCAGGAGTAAACTGCAGCGTTTCCAACCGGGCTGCAGCGTTCCAGCTGCTTCCTGCATGAAGATGAATTCATTAACAGGAAAAATCAAAATTCAAGCTTCCCCAAGTTTGTTTAAATGATCTGTGAAATTCAGTTCAATCCAACTTTATTTATACATCTCCATTCCATCAGTCATTTCAAGTCACTTTTACAGTCCAACTTAATCCAACTCATTGTAGCCCAGTTACAATCCACTTAAGATAAATTCATTACTTAATCCACATTAGTCCAACTTATGATAACTGTGTTCATATAACTAATTTATAAAAAATAGTTCCAATAGTACTGTACTTGTCCGACTGCGAAATGCGTTATCCAAATGCGTAACCACGAAGACTCTCAAGGCGTCATAGTTCTCCCTAATGGTGCCAGATACGCAGTTCAATTTCCCGCCCGATCAGAAGGGGTCGCTACGCAAGACTCGCCTAAGACTCCCATGATGCCAATAGTTGGTAACCTCAGCGGTTATTCTGCTTCCGGTTACAGTGAGCAATGGCGTCCGAGAGGGAAAGACTGTTGTTGTTGCTGCAGCTGAATAACATTGAAACAAAGATACTTTTATGCAAAAATAAAGACGATGGAGAGATTTTGGTATTTCCTCACTTCTTCGGCCAAATGTTCTTCAGCTGGAGTCATATCTGCGTCTTCATAAGCAAGCCAGTGTTTAAAAATGCAGCTGCCAGTGTTCACATTATGATAGACCAATCACGGCCCTTGCTGTCTCCGTTGTCCCTTGAAAGAGTGACGGACACTTAAATATATATATATATATATACTTTGTGCTGTAGGAAACGACGGAGATGATCTCCGACAGGCTCTCTCTTGACGTAGACGGCTCTCTGGAACCTACATAGAGCACTTTAGGACGACTTTAAATTAGCCTTCAAGGAGTCCAACAGATTGCATCAAATCTTCTCTTTAATTCAGTCCTACATCCTGAGCTGCACAAGGAGACAGTGGAGTGGAAAAGGACCCTTTTAACAGGATAAAAACCTCCATCAGAACCAGTACCAAGCAGCAAGACCATCAACCTGGACCTCGAACCTAATCTCTTCATCACGAGGCCAATTTTTCTGCCTCCTGCCTCAAATGACATTCCAAAAATAAATCTTCACAACTGGGTTGTAAGTGTGTAAATTCACCTGGAAATGCAAATGTTACTGTATCTCCTCCTTAAAGAAAACCACATTACTTCCAGTAAAAACCAGAGGACATCTCAGTTCATCTCAGAATGAGTCAAGCCGGATTGTCCTCCAAACTCAGAGGTACTATAGGGTTGTTTGTGCACACCAGAAATTACGTGCCGTCAGAGCGTATTTTACAACTCCCTGACACTCCTGGTGGTGGCAGGAGGAGAAATGACGCAGAATGCACAAAACTGTCCAACTGAAGAGAAGGTAAGAATAGACTGGAAACAATATTAACTGACTGATATACTTGAGGCAGTGTTTAGCGCAAATGGTTGAGCAGCCGCCCCATGTTCAGAGACTGCAGTTACTCAGAGCAGCCGGTCTACTGCAGGTTCGATTCCCAGCCTGGGACCCTTCGCTGCATCTCATCCCACATTCTCTGCCCCCCCTTTCCTGCTGATAGGCTGTGACATAAAGGCCACTAAAGCCCCCCCAAAAACAAAACACACTTGATTACCATATGATATGGTGTGTCTATATATGGCATAGCCTATTTGAGTTCTGTTCATTTATGTTCAGTGAGGAGTTTGCACATATGTGATGTGCAAAAAAGCCAGCAAAGTGATGTTAGCACTGCAAATGTTGTATTTATCCCTTCCTTCTGGTTCATTGCTAATACCATTCTTAGCAACCACTGTAGCAACAACCACAAAACCAGAAAGAAGGTATGTCAAAAAAAAAAAAAAAAACAACACCATGGAGAAGTAAATATAAATATAGTCCGTATTTTGGTGCATGTACAAATGTCCCTATAGCACATCAGACTTTGGAGGACTTGTTGGTAAAGTGATGTCAGATGAGGAACTGAGCAAAAATATACGTAAGCTAAAAACATCAACCTGAGCAGTTCTCAAGGGCTTTCACAGAGATGTTACGCAGGAGGCCTTCGGCCGATGCTGATCATACACACCTCTATCAGTGGTCAGAGTCAGGAGAATGGAGGGATAGCCCCCAAATTCACCTTAGAAACACCATGAGGGCCCAGAAAGAAGTGAAGCCAAAGACAGTATATCATAGGAAGAGTGAATACTTCACTATAAAACCCCCTCATTTCCATGGAAACCAACAAGACCGTCATGATTCACTTGAAAGAGTCATAGGAGAACACACGAGCAGAGTTTTTGGAGCTGGAATCAGATCAGATATCGGCTCCGATACTGACAAATTAGCTGGATCAGATATGGGATGAATGCGGCCGATCCATCATTCTGATCCAGTCATTTCTGGTTTTGTTTTCTCTGTTTTTATTAATATCACAATAAATTCACAGTTTGTTATTTGGTGATAAATAATATTAAGTACTTTTATATCTGTGTTAATCTGTAACTTTTTTTTTAACAAGGCTAAATTGTTGAGTGCATATATTATTATTATTATCAGTAGTAGTTGTAGTAGTAGTAGTAGTAGTAGTAGTAGTAGTAGCAGTTGTTGTATGGTTTTGAATATTGTTATTTGGAATATTCTGTTTGTTTTGTCTGTTTATTTTTTTGTTCACTTTCTTGTGTTTGTCACACCGCATTTTCAAAATTAAACAATAAAACTAAACTAA
Organism: Atherinomorus stipes; assembly: GCA_023101725.1. Classification (NCBI taxonomy): domain Eukaryota; kingdom Metazoa; phylum Chordata; class Actinopteri; order Atheriniformes; family Atherinidae; genus Atherinomorus; species Atherinomorus stipes. The sequence goes on along the minus strand of JALJCO010009554.1, from coordinate 71,604 downwards.
ATGTTTATGTGAAGCTTGATGCCTTCATTCACATGGCAAGGTATATGGTTCATTCACTCAACGGTAGTATCGGAACGGTATCAGGTATCGGTATTGGACTGGATCGGAAAAACCTGGATTGGTGCATCTCTAGAGGAAAGTTGCACTTTTTCTGGTTTGGGTCCAGGTCCTGGTTAAAGTGTTCTTAAACTTCAGTCAATAAAGTTTTGTTTTGACGAAGAAAGAAGTGACCACACGTTGGAACTGCTGTCCAGCAGAAATGAGGAAGAGGAGGAACGACACCAGGAGGAAGAGGAGGACATGGCCAAGGAACAAAGAAGCTTTTAATGAACCCCAGGACCGGCGGCTCCGAGTCGACCCCCCCACCTTGGAAATTAAGCCCATTACTTGGTCTTATTAAAATCTTGCCGCACTCTGACCCCAGCGCCTCATTGGCTGCCTGCAGGGCCCGTGCTCCTCCCAGCCAATCGATATCGGCTGCCTCCCCGCTAAGAGCCGGAGTAATTGGAGAGTGGCGGCTGGCAGGGTAAACCCTGACCCCCCCCTCAGCATCACACCACCCATATGAAGACAGATTGCCTGATTTAGTGTAAACATATGCTGCAATTCCAGGCATCAGTGCCACTTTCTCCATCGTAATTTGTATTGATTTTTCTCTCCTCCTGTTCTTCACAAGGAGGCCGTCGCTCTCTGCTGCTGCCTCCTCATGAAGAAGAAGAGGAGAGAGGAGGAGGAGGAGGAGGAGGAGGAGGAGGAGAGAGGATGATTCTCCAGATATTTAATCAAGTATTTATCGGCTTCTCTACTCGGTGCGCTCCACTCGCTGTGAAAGTGATCAAACGGTTGGTCGGCGTCCTGCTGATCGCCATGCTGCGTTATCAGGCGACTAAGTGACTGAGGAGAGGAAGAGGAGGGGAAGAAAGGAGACGAAGAGGAAGAGAAGCAGGCTGCGCCTTAAGCTCGTTTGTTGACGGCAGGTTTTCAGCATCAGAGGAGACGAGTGGTGATCGCTCAGCAGAGATCCAAAAAGCTGCTGCTTCATTAGTGATGGTTCACGCCAGACATCAAACCGGATCACGCTACGAGAACAACAACTTCCTGATGTCTTTACATCTGTTAACCACGCCACAGTTAAACTCAGAAATATCATTAGCTGATTAATCATCAGTTTATTGCTCTTTATTAACCATCCTCCATAAGTCTGATGGGTTTTTTTCAATGATTTGTTTCAATCTATCGAACATTTACACTCACTGCACTCGCTTGTTAACACAAATATCTAATCAGCCAATCACATGGCAGAAAATCAACACATAGCTATGGAGTCATGGTGGAGACGACTTGCTGAAGTTCAAACTGAGCTTTAGAAGAAAGGAGATTTAAGAGACTTTAAACGTAGCATGGTTGTTGGTCTGAGTATTTACTGGTATTTTCACACACAACCATCTCTCGTGTTTCCAGAGAATGATCTGAAGAAGAGAAAATATCCAGTGAGCAGCAGTTGTCTGGACCAGAATGTCTGGCTGATGTCAGAGTCATATCAGCACAGGTTCCAACTAAGATATGCAGAGCAGCATTTCTGAACACACAACACGTCCAACCTTGAAGCAGATGGACTACAGCAGCAGAAGATCACACCGATGCCATTCCTGTCAGCTAAGAACAGGAAACTGAGGCTACAATTCACACACACTCACCAAAACTGGACAATAGAAGATTATCACGCTGCCATGTTCCGGTTTCCGGGACTTGAAACAGTTAGCCGGTCCTCTTCCGGGCGCGAGATTTCCAACTTTACGCGGTAAATGGTGTAGATAAATAGCGGCGACAACAAACTTTTCATTCATTGCAACTTCGAAGGAGACATTGTGTCGTACATGCCAGGTTTTTGATACGTTTGCCGTCAATTATGGGTGAGTACATTGTCCACTACAAGTTATTGTTTATTTTGGAAAGGCTTTATTTGCCTGTATTACATGATTTTAGCAAATATGCCCCATTGTGATGCTACAGTTCTCATTTATAAATCGGATGTTTCAGCTTTGCAACTTCCTCCAAACAGAATGGGGCGGACTGGAGCAGACCAGAAAATAGAGGTGATCCGTATTTTTGGCGGAGGCTATAAATATAGTCCTTCTAAACAGTAGTATAATTATAGTTATTATATTATGATTTTCATAATAATCATAGTAATAATATATATGTATAATATGTATGTGTCTGGCCTAATATCTATATAATAATTATTCATTTATTATTAGCACCTTTGATTGTTGGCTAAATCTCTATTTTATTGACTTTTATTCATCATTTTCAATTGGTTTAATTGTACTTTATGAGCTCATACAGCTTGATAAGGTACAAAAATGGACCAGGACCGAAGGGTGCAGAAATGTCTTTCAAAAAGGAACCCCCCCCCCCAGCGACAAGCATTTGTACCCTTTTAAGTACAAATTGGTACCTCTATTTTTGAGTGTGTGGGGAAGTTTTCTTGGTCCACTTTGGGCCTGTTATGACCCAAGTCTGTTAGGGTAAGGGAGGCGTAACAAAGTTGGGGGCTCGTCCGGGAGATACATTTATTTTCGTATTGTTGTGAGTGCTGCTGGCGTGTAGTTGGTCTCAATTCCGAGTAGCGATTAGGGTTAGGATGGCTACGTCCTTGAAATGGTTTCTTGCAGCTCCTTTCTGTAATGGTGTGGGGGAGATTCTCTTGGCACACTTTTGGCCCCTTAGTACCAAAGTGGCTGCTTAACCACCACAGCCTACCTGAGTATTGTTGCTGACCATGTCCATCCCTTTATGACCACAGTGGAGCATCTTCTGATGCTACTTCCAGCAGGATAATGCACCATGTCACAAAGATTACATCTTCTCCACCTGCTTTCTGGAACATGAAAATGAGTTCACTGGACTCCAATGTTCTCCACAGTCACCAGTGCTCAGTCCAGCAGATCAGCTTTGGGATGTGGTGGAATGGGAGATTCTCATCATGGGTGCAGCAACCGTGTGACGCTTCCATGTCATTACAGAGGAAAATCTCTGTGGAATGTTTCCAACACCTTGTTGAACACCAAGAATTAGTTTGTATTTCTGTCTGAAAACAAAGACGTGAACTTGAACCTGCAATCAGACCTCAGATGGTCATCCTCTTCTTCTTCTCTTCAGCCTGGGATCATCCGGCTGATCACAGATCAGAGGATCAGGCTCTGGGAGGGAAGACTCTGGATCACTGACATGTCTCTGCAGGTCCATTACCCCGCTCGCCTCCATGCTGCTGCTCCTCCTCTCAGCTGTTTATATTTATTTACCTCGGTCTGTTTTCCATTTGCAGCCTCTCGCTCTGAGTGGTTTTCTACGCTGCTGGTTTGCACATATTTACCAGCCAGAGATGAAATATGATGAAATATGCACTCTGAATCAGGATGGGGAGGAGGGGGGAGGACTCCCAGCTCACCTTTACCTTTGTGTTTCTGTGATGATGGCCTTGTGGAAGGCGTCGTCATGCCCCTGATGCGTGGCTTCCTCCTGTATTACACTGATTATTTCAAATAGACTCCAAATTCCAGATGAAACAGCCGGTTGAGAGCGACTCCCCCGACGAGTCTCGGCCCACGGCAACACTGCAGCAATTCCCCAACCCCTTCGGCCGCCTGATTGATGTAGGTCAGCACGCCGCTCGGCCTCGCGACCACCACTGATGATGAGGGGCTGACAGGCGCACAACACGCTGATTTGTTTTGCTGCTTGTCAAGTGGCCGAGAGGCGTCAGCTGAGGCCGAGGCCGCTGATGAGCTGCCATAACAGCCGGACGCCTCCTTTCAGACGCTTATTGATCTGCTGTTTTATTCTTCCAACTTTCAATTCATCACTCCGTCAACTCACAGAGCACACAGCAAGCAGAAGAGAGGCGGTGGTCTGTCTGAGCCAGCTGCTCGCTTCTTTAGCCACAAGTTGTCCTGAGACAGGACGGGTTTGTACTTCAACGCAAACAGAAAGTGGAGCTCAGGCTCATTAAACAGGAAGAGGACTCAGGGCAGGGTAGTCAGACGGACTCTGGTTGCATCCAAACACTCAGACTGCTTTGCTTTCACACTGCACTTCTCAAATGGACCAAACTACCTGTAACAACAGCTGCTCACCAGGGGGCGATATTTTCTAAAACCACCACCGACCAAGATGAAAGAGGAAGAAAATCCAGCTCATTGGCCAGGATCAAAAACAGTTAGCACATGAACAATGGAGCAATGATGTATCAAAAGGACTAGAGGCAGGAATTGTGAAAGAATAAGCATGCATGCCCAGTTTTACTAATGAGTGATGAAGCGTTAAAGGCAGGGTAGAGGATCCTGGAAAAACGGTTCGAGCAAGCTACATTTTAAAAAATACACACCCCCGAAACCGCGCCTCCACAGCACAGGAACGTGTACGCCGATGGTTGTTGGCGAACATAACCGAGAACAGCTGGGTGGATAGCTTGTTAGCTAGCTAGTAAACAGCTGAGGAACCACTAGAACTGAGCGATATGGGAAAAAGTTCTATCACGATCATTTTTTCCATATTGTTTGATATCAATATATATCACGATATAAAATAAATCTTTATTTTTGGAAATCTTAAATGTTCCCTGTTACTCTTAAATGAGATTTAAAGATATCAGAGGATTAATTTTATTCAAATATTTATTTTCTGTCAAAGTTTAACGTGACGTGTAACATTGCACAGCTGTGTCAGATAAAATACAGTAGGTACATAACTCTAAATAAATTATAAAAATCTTAATTCTAAAACTAAAATCTTAAAGGGACATTGTGTAATCACGAGCAGCTCCCTCGTACTTTTCATGCTGCATTCGCATGAAACCGGGCAGACCGACGACAGCCGATGCATGTAAAGTTATCACCGGCCTCTATGTGAAGACGTGGTCCGTCAGTTACAGTGACATCAGTCCACATCTGATTTGTTGTCATGGCAATGTCGTGTTGTTTTCCCTGACCCATGTTTTACCGTCTCTCGCTCGGCTTCATTGATTGAAATGACATCTGGTTTGTTACCAACAGCCGTCTGCCCGACTGCACGTGAACCCAGCATCAGTGAGATGCTGGTTTCTCCCCCACTGCAGCGCGATGACTTTTCAAAGGCATTACCTCGAACTGAGCTGAAAACTCCGGAGTGTCCGGTGAGTTTCTGTTTTCCTACTGTCACGCTTCTCCTAAACGCAAAAACATGGCAATACGACATGGCAGCCCCCACCGAGCCGACCCACTCGATGTATAAATGAATGATACGGACGGCAAATTTAGAACTTAGAGGAGCACTTCAGTTTGTTGATGGGAGTGATTACTGATTAATGAAAAAACACTTGAACCAAATATTCTGTTTTTGTGAATAAATAACAGGAGAACCTACACAATATCCCTTTAATGCTTTCATGCAGGGGCGGAGCTAGACATTGTCATCATCAGGGGCTTAGCCCACAGAAATATTCATCGTTACAAGGGTGATCCAGTACACCAATAAAATAGTAAGAATTTTATCGACTGGATGGTACCAAAAATTATTCAATTATTCATTATTTGCCTTTTATCTATCTAACGTTTACATGTCCTGCCCATGTTCTTTAACAATCGTAACACTACATTATGTTTACATTTTAATGTATTAATGGATAACCATTAAAGTTAAAACTCAGTCTTGGTGTCACAGATCTTACTCAAAGAATAATACCAATACATGGCTTAGGACCAAACAAGGACTCACTGAGCAGAATTCACAGAACCAGTTCTAAACCAAAACTCGTTCAGGACAGAATTTACAAAACCAGTTCTAGCCAGGACTCATCAGGACAGAATTTACAAAACCAGGTATAACCCAGGACTAAACCAGGACTGAGTCAGGGATATATTCATAAATTTAACCAAAAATATAAAGAAAAACTGTTTTTAAAAATGCTACTGTGCCTCATATGTCCTAAAATATAATCCCATCTTCTTCTTTTTTTAAACCTGGTTCTTGTTCCACATCTGTGTTGTTCTCATTCTTGCTGTTATCTTCCCCTCTTTGTACGAACACACAAAGATCAACCAGAGCCACAAAAATACATTGTAATAACTGACACAACAATATATTCTACACAATTATAAAGTTATTTGTACGTTTGTTCTTGAGGTAAAACAGGTAAAGGGTCATATCTGCATATTGTGGTGGACTGAACCCGCAATATCACCAGGAAAGGTGTTTTTGTTATTGTTATATGTACAGCATTTAAACATGGCAACTTCATTTCACCTCAACTTCAAAAGAAAGTACACAAACATTCACAAACAATGTGTTCTAAAATGCTCATGCTGGCATTTTTCTCTCTTTCTACCATCTCTCTCTTTTTGTCCTTCATTCCAACATCAACCAGAGCAAATTGTTATTATCCAAAGTTATATGCCTTTTTTTTTTTTTTGTTATACTGTTAAAATCCCCAAGAGGAAATTAGGGCTCTGTATCTTACCCATCTCTCTACGGTAGTACCAGAGAGCAGTGGGCTGCTACTTAAAGCGCCCAGGGAGCAGTTGGTGGGGGTTAAGGACCTTGCTCAGGGGTCCAGTGGTTCACCTGAATGTCATGTTGGGGACTCGAACTCCGGTCCTCTGCGCCAAAGCCCGCGATGCTACCACTCCTATGATGAAGAACCTCAAACCTCCATAGGACATCATTGTAAAATTGTCTTCAGTTGTTTTCTCTCACCTGAGCTTTTCTCTTTTTTAAAAAGGACTTGATGTCCACGGTTTGCAAATCACAAAAAAAAAAAATAGTACATATGTAAAGATAGATATCTATCTATATATATATACATAGATAGATATATATACTGTATATGTTTATATATATTCAAAAGTTAGTTAAAATCAATTATAAATTTAAGGAAATTTATTGGGCTTAGTCCATTACTGTACCTGTTTCATAAACCAATGCTAAACGCACCATATTACTATTTCAATAATTACGTTCACTTATCTTGTTGAAAAAATCGCATCTGTGCTCACTGCATAACAACATAATGACATCTGACTGTTATAAAAGTTACAAGGGAAAGTAACGGGCCACCATCGTCATTCATGACAGGTTTGTTTACATATAACGCGTGACCACTACCTACCAGATGAACGTTAGATTAACGTCCTCTGATCCTGTGAATCAATGAGCCTGTGGGAGCTGCTGCAGGCTGCGCTGCGCACCAGTGTGCTCTTCTGAGGTAAAGTGCCAATACAAGGCGCGTGCGGCACACAAACGCCACAGGTTTGGGACCAGACCAAGTTTAGAGAGGGGGGAGCCTAGTAACGACATGCAGCGTCCCCTTTTTAATTACGTTTTGCATACATTGTAGTTGAGGAGAAATTATTCAATCAAATCCAAAATAATGAAAAACACAAAAAAGAAACCTCAAAAAAGATCCAGGACCTTTGAAGAATCATTCCAGGCTTAACCCTCCCTCACCAATGCTTTCAAGTTTGACAGGAGAACAGAAGCAAAATGGACATTTTTTTAATATAACAATAAATAAAATGATATATATATATATATATATAGTATACAGTATATTTGATATTTTAAATAGCACCAATAATACCTTTTGTTTCTGGACAATGGATGATGGAAACTTGAATTTAAAGTGATACCGTGTAACTTTTGAACCTAATGTTAGCCAAGTATTATGATACATTATATTCTAACATTATCATTTATATAAGTAACTATAGCTGATTTCTGCAGTCAATATAGAGGATTTGAAGCATGTCATTGCTCCGAGAGGGCTGCCATTCTCCAAAACCTGGCATTGTAACTTCTCAGGAGTGAGCCCGTTTCTCATTGGATCATGCAACCTGGAGCACTTTGATTAACGGCTTGATGACTTAAAAATCAGCTTTTCAAAGTGGTCTGCAAAACTTTTCCAAAACACAAACTGAGACTGTTTAATTTTGAGACAGTTGAGGCACCTGTGGGAAGTTACAGGTAGTTGCCAAAAGTTACACAGTATAACTTTAAGGTATAAAATAATCAGAAACTTTATAAATCAGGATAAAGGGGGTTTTGGTGGCTCTAACTTAACACTGAAGCATCTACATGCTGGAAACCAGCTTCCCTCTGTGAGATGATGCCTACAGACCACAAAGGCAGGCTTCCCTGAAAGCTACATGTGATCAGAACTTTGATCAATATATTTACTGGAATGTATACTCAACCTGTAAAATCAAAGCTAATTTATCAGATGTTTCCTTTCCTCCCTCTGACTGCACACCGATGCTGCACTCTGCCCTCTGCCCCCCCCCCCCCTCGCTCTGCATGCTGTCCACGTGCACAGCAAATGACATCATGCTGCAGCATCAGTTCAGAAATGTTGGCATTTTTGTGATTGGTTGGGAGGGAGTAATGAGTAGTTTTAAGCTACATGATGGGATGGAATGAAAAACAAAGAGAGACTTTTTTTCTATCAAACCTCCTATTGAGGCTCTTTTTTTATCTATCGCAGGCACCCAGCCCCAGGAACCACGTTTCTGAAAGTGATAATTCCTTCACCTCCTACTCCTCCTGCGGTGTAAAACATCCTCACTGCTGACACCAACACCTCCATGACTTGGTTTAAATCCAGCGAGCAGCCATGTTTGTGTGCACTGTGATACGCTGACGGCGTGTTGCGCATGCATGGAGGGTGGGGAGGGGACAAACGGCAGCTGAGTTTAAAGGACATATAATCATTCAATCAATAAGCACGGGCCATTACAATTTCATTGGATGGCGTTTTTTCAGTCCTGTCTGTTCCACAGGTGACTACATTTTTTAATTTTTGTGTCAGACCATTTAATTAACTGGCTGCAATCGGGGTGTGAGGAAGACTTCAAGAAATATGGCAAAAAAATGCTCCTGGAAAACATCATCCACCCTGCCTTTAAAGTTGTAGTTTTATTTTTGATTTCATGTATACTGGTCACAAATGTAAACACTGGTTACAGTATGGACTGAGACCCAGACAAGTAAAAAAAAAAAAAACAAACAGAAAAAAAAATGTTTTAGATACATAAACTATAAAAAAAAAAAGAGAAATAAAGCTAGAATTTTGTTGCTCATCATGAATTGAGATATTCTGAATCATTGAAATAATTCAAATAGGATAAAATGCAGCTGTAAACTAATAATTTTGTGTAAAAAATTGTTAAAGATAAGTAAATCAGAAAGTTTCTTTTTATATATTTATATAAATATTTCTGTGTTTTAAACTTGACCACAGTTTGTGTTGTTTTTTTGCTTTTTTGGAGAGCGTGGACACGACTTTGAGCGGTGGATGAGTCCACATTAGTGGAGATTTTGGCTCAAGGATACATCACGGAGAAATGAGGCCATGATGCTGATGTCAGATCCTGCCAGGTATCCTCAGAGCAGCAGGTAACCTTCCCCCTCCCGCCTCCTCCTCTGGGGGTCCCGGACTGAACATCCTCCCAGATCCAGCATGTTAATCAGCGAATAATTACCTCCCCGTGATTAGAGCTAAGCGGAACAAGAGTGCCTCAAAGAAATAGGCCCCCCACCTGAGAAGTTATTATTTTCTGGAGCAGCGGCTGAAAATGCCCCCGCAGAAATGGCTAATTACCCGACATTAGTTCCACGAGTCCCCGTTCCCAAAGTGGAGCGGCGCCGAGGCGTCTTTGATGAAATGTGGTGCGTCTCTGCTGAGGGTGGAGGAGGTCCCGGCGGAGCGCCGGCTGCTGCTGCTGTCTAATAAAAGACGACACGACACCCGAGATCAAAGAAGAAGAAACTCGTCACGTTCAGGGAGCATCAGGTGGGCTCGACTCACCCCCCACACACACTCCACAGGACACACAGCTGGGTGCATCCCTACATCCCACCTTCTCCTACTCCTGCACGGCCAGTCTCTCCAGCTGACCCGCCGGTCCTGTCCCCACCTCCTCCGTGTTCACGGCTCGGGCATAAACCTCCGTGTTTCCTCGAAAACAAAACCTCAAAGTGTTCCTGAAGCAACAATAAACAGTCCAGAGGGACCGTCTGAGACGGGACAGGAACCAGTCTCCTGGATGGAAGTCCAGCCGCTCAGAGAACATCTCCACTTTCTTTAGCCTCTCCGGCTGACTTTCACCTGCAGCTCCCCTCAGATTAACGCCAGATAAACTGCTGACAGATGTTCAATAAACCAGCAGCTGGAGTCAGAAACATCTGGAGGAGGAAGACTGATGTTTCTCCATGTCTGTTTTTCCTTCAAGTTTTAGAGTGATGTTTAAAGATCTTCATCACTTACTGTAAATCACTGACTTCGCTCACGTTAAAGACGGAGATTGAAAAGACAAAGTGCCAGAAAAAGGCTGTTGAAACGATTCTTTTGGTAGTCACTTCCTGCAACTACTGTACATCCCCCGTAGTTGCAGGAAGTGAAGCAGAAATAATGTTTTGGTTATGGAGCAGAAATTTAAGACATTACTCTTTATGTTAACAGAGTAACCACTGCAGGATGAAGAGTCTCTATCACCACCCGCTGACATGAGAGCCCTCCTCTTCCTCCTCTCCAAAGACAGACCATGCTGGACAGCTCTTAACATTTTGAGAATTTGACAAACTTTCAACAGCCGAACTTAAATGGCTGCAGCTCGGAGGTGAGTTATCTCTGAAGAAGACGACTGGCTCGAACTAGTTCATGTCTGAATCCCTGAGCCACAAGTTTAGCTGGGAAAAGGTGAGAAAACTGAAGTGGGGAAAACAGAACAGTTTAGTAGTGAGAGTGACAGCAAAAGTCTTGGAAATATGAAAAAATCCTTTTAAAATAGAGCTACGCAACTCTCTTCATCATCCAAGAAAACATTTTCAAAGTGATTTGTGTCCCTTAAAACAAGGACCTGATGGTCTGAACGGTTAAAAAATATCCAGTCAGATAAGATAATAAGAGGAATAATTCTGAAGTTCTTGTCGGTTTAAGTTCCAGCTCTTCTGCAGAGACGTGTATGAAGAAGTCATCAACCTGCTCAGATCGAGCCGACAGAAAAATATTCTAATCTGAGTTTTGTGGCCCGTGATGGTCTGCCACCCATCCTGGTGTACCGTCTGGGATAGGCTCCGCCCCCTCTGCAACCATGCATTAACATAAGAGGGTATGGACTAGGGATGTCCTCATCCGATCACATGATCGGACATCGGGCCTGATCACGTGGTTTCAGACTCGATCGGGATCGGCTACTACACCCCGATCAGGTATCGGATAAAAGTTTCCTTTACACCGACACGGCAACGGAGGGCAGCCATGTCCGATGTTGCGCCTCTCTTTGGCCGGAGAACTCTTTTTTCCTCTGCGTGATTAACCTGTCAGTCACAGTTTTATGACCAGCAGTTGGTGTGATTCTGCCTCATATGAGCCCCGGAGTCCAGCATGCAGCTCAGTGCTGCATGATGCAGCATCAGCGGGCAGTTCAGGAGAATGTAACGCAGCAGCAGCAGCTGTTAATCCAGACTTTAACTGCAGTGAAGGCGGCTATAGCGCTGAACTGAGCCGAGTTCAAAAACTTTGATCCATTTGTCAAAGCATACGACTATGAATTCATCATAATATGTAACACACTGTTCATATCTGGTGCCGCAACGTGACGATGTGCTGGTTTCACGTTACTGGTACAGCGCGTGCACCAGTGCAGGTTTGACAGCGCTGCTGCTGTGTGACGTGACGCACGACAGGCTCGGAGTGACAGAAAAAAAAAGAAAAGAATGCTAATTAAACTTTGTTTGCCATTACTTAGTGGGTAAAATCGAAGCACACATTAAATTATCTGTTGCTTCAAAGTTTATCTAAAATATCCAGTGTTGGTTTTATTTGCTGCCCAGCAGATAAAAAAACCAAACATTCCCATGATTCAGAGAAAAAACCAAACAGCTTCCTTTGTGATTTCCACAGACATTCATAAATGATCAATTCCTCATTAATTTAGTATTAGTTGGTGTAGAAATTTATGCTAAATCTTGTTTTAAAAATGTGATTGAAAGCGTAATTGATTAGAGGAGGTGTCATAATACAGTAAAATAAGAATAGATAAAAAGAAAAAATATAACAAATGCGACCTCCTGACTCCCCAATTCCACCTTTAAGCTATGACTAAAATAAAATAAGATTTAGAATCAGATCAGGCTAGTGTGTTGATGACCCCCCCTCTCGGACCAGTGGCATCACCACGGTTACAGTATACTGTAGGGAAACACTGGATCTGTCTTTTTCTCTTCAATTTTTATCTTATCATAAAAGTATCTGATCGGGACTCTGTATCGGCGGATCCTCAAAATCTAATGACTCAGAATCGGGGGCAAAAAAACCTGATGGGGACATCTCTATTATGGACGATGAATGGAGTTTTAACGGCAGCTGTTGTAACAGCTGGACATCTGCAGACAGACAGCCTGAAGAAAACCTGCAGACAAAACTCAGGGCTGAAGTTTCCCTCAGCTGATCTGACATCAGTAAACAGGAAGTCTGTGTAGCGACGTTGGTCATGTCCCCTCTGCTGCTCTGTGAGGGCGGGGCCCGATGGTGCTCACAGTCCGAGCCACCTGTCAATCACAGTTCATGAAATTTCTATGAGCATCGATTTCAGCAGGCGGGAGGAGGAGGAGGCTGTTAGTGACTCCTCTGATTGATCAGGAGACACTTTTCTCTCCACTTTGTCCTGCAGCAGTTTGTCATGAAGCAAAGCTGCAGTTCTGATTCTGTTCTGCTGCCGTTGCATCATCACTCAGAGTAGTTTGCTGTTGTTTTACTTAGAGCTTCACACAGACGTGAGCTTTTTAACACACACAACACCCTGAGAAGAGGAGGTGATTAGATACAGCAAACACCTGAAACACTCATTTTTAATTCTGTTGAATTTTCCCTCAGAATTTAAACAAAGCAGTATTCAACATGACACAGCAAATAATAAAACAAAAAAATCTCATCAACCCATATTTGATTCCCAATAGCCCACAAACAACATATCAGCTGTTGAAACTGAGACATTTTCCTTTTTCATGGAAAACATGAGCTCAGTTTGAAGCTGCTGGCGGCAACACGTCTGTAGAAAGTTGAACAGGAGCAACAAAAGGCTACAAAAGTAACTGATACAAATCAAAACCGACCAGGGGAGCGTGTGACAGCTGAACAGGCGAATTAGCAACAGGTAAGTAACATGACTGGGATAAAAGGAGCATTTCAGAGAGGCAGAGTCTCAAAGATGGACAAAGGTTCACCAGAGACAAACTAACTGTCTAACAATTGTGGAACAATTCCAGAAAAACGTTGTGAAGACTTTAAAAAAAATCCCATAATCCACTGTGTATATTATCAATATATCCAAAGAATAAGAAGGAATCTCTGTATGCAGGGACAAAGGCAAAAGCCTAAACTACATAGATGCTTGTGAAATCGGGGTCCTCAGGCAGCACTGCATTAAAACCAGACATGACTCTCTCTCAGTAACATAACTGGTTTAACTGGGAACAGATCGGTAACATAACTGGTTGAACTGGGAACAGGTCAGTTACATGACTGGGTATAAAAGGAGCATTTCAGGGAGGCAGAGTTTCTCAGATGGAAAGATGGACAGAGGTTTACCAGTCTGAGACAAACTGGTTCTAAAAGTTGTTGAACAAGTTCAGAAAAATGTTCTTCATTGTAAAATTGTGAACTTTGAAGACGAACCATCTACAGCAGTGGAACCCAACCTGGGGTTTCAGGACCCCTACAGGGCACCCCAAAGTAAAATGAAGGTCATGTCCACACACTGATGAGTTGAGGTGTATCAGCTTAAGTCTTTTATCATTTAGGTTTGTTACATCATGGTTGTACTGAAGGACAAGAAAGTCAGCTGGAATTACAGTAATCATTTCTGGTGAGAAGCAAATGAAAGATAAAACCATGTATGTTTCAGCAAAGGGGGTGAACGGGGTCAACAGCTTTAAGGTAGTTACATGGAAGGGGTCTTCAGGGATAAAAAATAGGGGAAACCACTGATCTAAAATGTAGAATATCATTAAAAGATTGAGAGAATCAGGAGGAATCTCTGTGTGCCTGGAACAAGGCTGGATGCTGGTGATCTTCTGCATTAAAAGCAGACATGATTCTTTACTGGAAACCACTGCATGGACTCAGGAAGACTTCCAGAAATCTCTGTCTGTGAACACAGTTCCCCCTGAAATCCACAAATGCAGGTTAAAGCTCCATCATGCAGAGAAGAAGCCATATGTGAACAGGATCCAGAAACACCAGCATCCGTCTTCTCTGGACCAAAGCTCATTTAAAAATGCTCTGAGGCAAAGTGGAAACTGTTCTGAGGTCAGATGGATGAAAACGTGAGGATGTTTGTGGAAAAAATGGAGGCCGTGTCCTGCAGACTAAAGAGGGTCGGGAGCATCCAGCTTGTTATCAGTGGACAGTTGAAAAGCTGCATCTCTGATGGGATGGGGTTGCATTGGTGTCTATGACGACGGCAGCTTCAACATCTGTGAAGCTCCATCAATGCTGGAAAGTCATCATCATCAACAGTTTCAGTCTACAGACACGTTCTAGATATAAATACACAGCTTAGAACGAGGATGAAGGATTTATAATTGATGTTGGCAGTGTCATGTGGCCGCGCTGCAGTTGCTGCTGGGGAACTTTCACGTCTTCACTTTTCAACTCAGATCAACAACCGATTCCATCAAACTGGGTATTTCTGCTCATCATCATCATCCTCCCTGTGCATAAACTGATCATCCAGGCAGCTGCTGCAGCGTAACAGAAGATCTTCACCAAGTTCCTGCTGCATTTAAGTTCATCAGTTCATCTCAGTGAGGGGAACTTGAACTCACCATGTGAAGCATCACCTCTAATTTATACAGATTTGATCAGATCCAGTTTCTTTATCATCATGGACTGATGACAGACTCAAACTGATGGAGCTCTACAACTCATCAGACCTTTTTTTTTTCATTCTGAGACAAGTTTGCAAACTCTTTTAGTACAGCCAACTTGAATTTAGTCAGTTTTCAGCTTTAAAAGAAGCTGCAGGTTAAAATGATCTTGCAAAACTCTTCCAGAATAAAATAATCCCTCCGTTTTTGTTCAAATACCCCAGAAAAACAAAACAGTTTTATAGCTGAAGATGTTTGGACCGAGACGGAGGTGTTCAGCATCCCGTCGTCTCCTCGCGTGGAGCCATAAAAGACGGCGCGCGTTCCTCCTTTTGTTCCCCTCAGCTGCAGCGAGCTGATCCGGAGCCAGTTACACATAATTGCCTCCATGTGTTACTCTGACAGTAATTAAACAATAAAAATTCAGAAGTCAATTAGCGAGTGGTGCTTCAGACGAGGAGGAGGAGGAGGAGGAAGGTGGCAGCGGGAGCCTCCTCCTCTACATGGAACAATCAGCTGATGCGTTCCAGGTGTGTGTGTCAGAGACCAGGAGGAGGCCTGAGCCAGAAAATCATTTGTGAACATGTTTTAGTCAAATTTCCTCTCAGACTCACTGATTGGACGGTTTTTATGATGTCATTCTGCATCATCGGGTGATAAAATCCGGTTCGGGTGAGTCTGACCTGTGAGCTCACCGGCTTTATTAGCAGATTGTTACAGTCAGCTGCAGATTAACCACAGATCCCAGTGCTCACATACCCGTTACCACGGAAACCAGGTACGATCAGAAATCTGAATCTACAGGTCCAGAACCAGAACGTTCTGGATCCTGAAAGGAGCAGGGAGTTTCACAGCTTCCTCCTCAGCAGAGGAAGTTTCTGTTCCTCAGACAGGAGGAAGAGGAGGGTTTTTCTGAGGAGAAACTTCATCCTCGTCAAACATCAAGTCACGTCAGATTTATCCATAAAGCATTTAAAAACAACCTCAGCTGACCAAAGTCGTGTACGCAAAATAATAAAAACCTTAGAAAATCATCAATAAAATAAGAGAGGAAAGTAAATAAAATACACATAAAACCACAAGATGACATAAATAAATACATAAAATGTCATCAAACACATAAAAACCAAAAGGAGATGCTCAAGCTGAAGGAAGGCCAGGGAGAGAAGATGATGATGATGATTTAAAGTGAATAATACACATCTACTGTTACAAGGCAGAAGAAGAACTGGTGCAGCAGCAGAAACAGCTCCGTCACCTCCGCCCTTCATCTGGTTCTGGGAACCGTGGAGGGATCTGACAGGAGCACGGAGCTTCAAAATTTCCGGAAGTAAACGTGCTGCCGTGTTGTTACAACAAGCGGTAACATCTGACAACTCAACAACTAAAAAATAGAACAAAATCCTCTGCAGTGTCCGGCGTTGTGAAGGCTTCCAGCGCATGGTCGTTTTGACCGCACGGGATTTTGCACTGCTCTTAGTTTTCTAACATTCTGGATCAGATAATGTGGAAGTGTTTTGTAAAAGCACTGGGGGAGTGGCAGTTGAACATCGAGTCGAACATCGAGCTGCCGCAAAGCACACTCCTGCAAGTTCACGACACTATAGAAGCTGCGACATTCAGCGCCTACTCTGCCGATAATGCAAGCGTAGAAGAAGAAATTTGCTGTTTACATTGTGTTAAGAGTGAACGTGCTGCAGACAAACCGAGACAAACACAAGAGGGGTTGGTTATTGATTTAAAACAAAGAAAGAAAGAAAAAGAGAACGTGCAATCTCGTCTTCCGTGGCTTCCATAGTGTCGTGAACTTGCAGGAGCGCACTACACGGCAACTATGTTCTACTGTTTAGGCTATGAAAATATACTAAATGATGTCGTTTGGAGTAAATTATGGCGCTACCCACTCAGGACACTTGGATTACATTGGGCGAGCAGTATGGAGGAAAACTGACACGTTTTTGTGGACTTTTATGGACCTTTTTGTGTTGAGCACCGGTGAACTCCATTATATGAAAGTCGGCGGAAAACAAACCTCCCCGATCTCCGGCTGCATTTGAGATATTAAAGAAGTACTCCAGAGTCTTCCTCAGCATGAGGTTGAGCAGAAAATGAAGGACCATCATTCTGTGAGTGTACTATTCCTTTAAGTGGAATTCATATCAAGTAAGTTTAGACAACATCGGCCGGCCGATATTTGGTTTTGCTGGTATTGGCATAAGCTGACAAGTCGGGTATGCTGGCCGATACCATTTTCAGATTTTTGGCGAGCATGTAGACGGCTCACCCATACCATCATCAGGATTTTTACCTCCATCCCGACTGCTGGGAGGGAAACTGGCCGCTTGTTTAGTTTCTGTTGATGTTCGGATTAAAAGACGCTCTCACATGAGAAAACATGATGGCCGCCCGCTAAGCCCCGCCCCTTCAGCCAAAACATGATCGCATTATGTTGCTGTAAGACCAAACCACTAACCAAACTTTCATAAAAAAAAAACAATACACAAATAGATGAACAAATAAATAAATAAATGAATGAATACATTTTAGAAAGTAAACTATAATGATGAGATAGAAACCAAAACTTCAAAACATGAAGTAAAAAATTTACAAAACCAAGCTAACCCCCCTCTGAGGTGGAGGGATGGAGTGGGGGTGTGTGTTTACATCTACCTGACAATGCACCGCCGACACACACACACACACACACACACACACACACACACACACACACACACACACTTGTAGGTCACCAGTTACAAAGAAAAAAACCTCCAGTTTGGTTTTATTTTCATCTGGAGGGAAACCTGATCTGTTTTTAACATCTTCCTCCTTTTCTCCTCCTCCTCCTGTCATCTGAGTCTGACTTCATCATCTCAGCCCCCCCCCCCTCCATTTGCTCCCAGCTGCAGGAGGAGGAGGGGGTTCAGGGGGGTGGAGGGGGTTGAAATTAATGAGGGGAGCCTGGAGGTATTGACTTTCCTGGGAAAACACAGCTCTCTAAAAATCAGTGGCCGAGCGCCGCAATAACTCAGCACCCATCGATCCCACAATGCCCCCCCCTCCCCCTGCAGGCCGCATTGATCCGTGCATTACAAGCTGTGAGGCGGTCGGCGTCGACCCAGCAGCACCACCCGACTCATTCAACACCCACAGCTGTGAGGTCGGAGAAACCTGAGGCTGCAAACACAACACGGAGCAGCAGGAGGACTTTACAGCGCATTACTGCACACACACACGCACACACACACACACACACACACACACACACACACACACACACACACACACACTATATCAACAAAAAAAAAGAAAGACAGTAAGTGTGAAACTCTTGAATTCACTGATTTCTGAAAACATTTTCATGCTTCAGGTCTGATGTTCCTGCTGGTTCTGCAGGAAGTCTGGAACCCGGACCAGAACAGAACTGGATCTGCCCCGGAGACTCGGGGGCAGATGAAGGACGAGCGTTCCCGTCCTGAGAAGCTGGATAAAAGCAGTCAAACGGCTGCGAGCTGTAAGCGATGATCAGAGAGCTGCAGGATGAATGTGTTTAACTCCGTCTCCCTCCCTGCCTCCTTGTCATTCCGCGCGGCGTTCCTCGCCTTCGGCCAGGTTTCCACGGCGAAGCCGCCGGATCAAATCCTCAAGCTGCTTTAAGCCACGGGGAGGAAGAGTGTCGGGAATCTGGGAAACACTCGGATCTCACTGCTCGTCACCTCACCTTCATCAACAGTCGCAGGAATACTGCACTCTGATTGGCTAGAGGACCAGAACTGAAGTAAATCTGTGGGCATGACCTGGTAAACTTCGACAGTCTCTGGGAGGTCGCCCCACCCCTGATTAAAAACCTCTGGAGGCTGCTTGAAAGACGCCACCTTCTACTACAGAGTCCAGAGTTGGTCCTGGAGGGCTGCTGTCCTGGAGGTTTTCTACGTCTCCCTGCTCCAGCACACCTGACTCACATTAAATGAGCCTAACAGGGCAGGGAGGCAAAGAAGACCTGCAGGATTGTGGCCCCCGAGGACCGGATCTGGACACCCTGGTCTACTAACTACATTCAAATCTTCCTCAACCACCATAAAAAAATTATGTACCTCGAGAACCTTGACAGGAACCCTGAAACTCCCCAAAGGACACAAACTTCCCTAAGAAGCCGAACAATCTCATTACAGACATCAGGAACCTGCTGATGAAACTGAAAAGCCGCTTTCAGACTTGCATTGTGGAATATCTGTGATAAAGTCCGTCCCCTCTTTAACCGGAGTCGTCTTTTCAAACATGTTACTTCCACTGCAAAATCAGTCTATCTGACCAAGTCTTACATTCTTACATTCAGCAAAAACTGTCTAAATTATCTTGATTTGAGAGTAAAATACTTGACAAGAGCAGAATGTGTAAGATTATTTATCAAGTTTTGGGAGTAAATGCCTTTTATTTCTTACTCATTAAGTGAATCTTAAAACTGGTTATTTTACATGCATATCAAGTCAAATAATCTCACTAAGACACTGTTTTAGATCACATTGTGTCTTTCACTCCCAATTTTAGCTGTAAAAACTTATTTGAAGACCTCCACATATTTTCTTGGGGGACTAAAGCCACATGTCAAGAAGAAAGAACACAATTTGCTGAATGTCCATCATCATCCTCAGTTGCTTCGCATACTTTTCTTTTATCACTCTCACACCGTTATGACATCACGCTGTTACGCAGCTGATGCATTCATCCTACTAGGCTAGCGTACGATTGGCTGTGGAAACGCAGGATCAGGATTTAACGAGCCAAGTTGGATCCCTCTCTGGGAACAGGACTAACACTGCCACCTCCCTCTCCTCCAGGATGGCGGGAGAAGAGAAGGAAGAAGGATAGGAAGACTTGGAAGGATGCAGAAAGTGTGTAACGTGGTGTGGGTTCAGGGATGGTCAGAGTTGTTAAAGAAGTTAATAAGTTAATTTGAAGGTAGAGTCCGGAGTTCCTCCCCGTTTCTGTTTGTAAACACTATTCAAACTAACTGGAACAGCTACAACATGTAACACTGTTACTTCAGTGGTGATTTGTTTGCAAAACAAGATGCTGCGACACAAAGATGATAACACCTGAACCATAATGATACAGTAGCAGCAACCAAGTGACACGTCTCTCTTTTTCCTTTCTCTTTTTGTTTGCGACCAGCTCTGTGACGGTCAGAGCGCCTTCTCTGATTGGTGTTTTATGTGTCTGTCGGATGCGATTATTAAGAAAATCGACCTCAGTTCGAAAAATTAAACGTCGCAAAATCGCAAGACGGAATTTAGTCAATGATGTGAACGCTCCCGTTGACTTGACATTAATTTGATTGAAGCTTTTGTCGTGTGAATCTTTCGGACTAAATATTTGGAGTAGGTGTGTAAAGGCCTTTAGGGTGAACTCCAACTCCCCCCCAAAGCCCTAGCTCTTGGCCCCAGCCCTTCGTTTTGTGCGTTCATGTGAAGGGGTAGTGGTGTTCCGATTCTGGTTCAGACCGAGTGGGAGGGGGGAGAGGCAGGGCTATCTGGCCCAAACGGAGATTTTCCAGGGGCACACTGGAAAACTAGTGGTATGATATTACCCACAATTCCATGTGAGATACAGGCTAAATGTGGAGGATTTCAGCAGCAGCAGCCACAGAAACGCACAAATGTGAGTATTAATTTGTAAATAAAAGACAAAAATCGCTATTTTAAGGTCACTTGAATATATTACACAGTTTTATTACAAATGTGAAAAAAACTGCTTGCTTCGTAACGTTTCGTGCATCTGCTTGTTTCTGTAACGCCACGTTAACGTAAAGCTTGAGTTGAAGGCGTCTTCTTTTCCTTTCATTCTTACGATTTTTCAGCCCAAAGCCAAAAAAATAATCCAATCACCCAGGGAAGGGAGATTATTGCTGCTGCAGACGGCATCGCGAACTCTTGCAGAAACAGCCGTGATGTCAGTTTACTGCACCACAGATGACTACTGATGACGCATGAGGATTTCGAAGGTTGTCCCATTTCTTAGGGGAATAATTCAAGTGCTGGGCTGAGGGGAATGGCCGGGTCGGGGTGAAAATAGGAATTGGAATTGGGCCTTAAATACTCGCTCACCTTCCTCCTCAGTTTCTCGCTCTGTCCACGCCCTCCCTTTCCCACCTTTCTGCATATTTCCTTTCTACCTTCCCCTTTTGCCTCGCCCGCCTGCTTCATTGGCCCTTCCTTGTCTCTTCACCCACCTCCCTCTTCTCTCCCTTCCTTCTCCTCCCTCCTCTTATCCTTCTCTCCCATCATCCAACCATCTTCATCATTCTTACTTCCCTTGTTCCTTGCCGTCCTCCTTCTCTCCTTTCAGGTTCCATCCTACGCCAGACTCACCCCCACCCTAGATCTTCCTCCGGCTCATCATTCAGACACTCGGATCACACTCTTTCATTCATTCATCCTCCTCTCTGTGGTCCTGGCTTGTGAATTTCTAATAAAGTGAACTGTCATCAGTATTTTACTGACCTCAGATCAGCATCTGTGTGTTTTACACATGTTTACTCATTAAAAGACGCATCAATGTCTCCAGTTTAGACCCAAATCCCAGAAACGATCAGAAAAATTGTGATTTAGGCTGAATCCGTCTGCTCTGAAGCCGACATCAAGGTGGCGCCCGGCCTTCGTCTCCTCGCCGCTGACCTGCAGTCGGCGTGATGTGAACATGATGTCTGAACTCCTGCTGAGGAGGAGAACATCCTCCAACACCAGCTCTATTCACAGCCTGAAAGCAGAGCTCTCATCCCGAGTCTGCTATCAGGAAACGGGATCACAGATTAGCATTGGAAAAGGAGGCGGCCGGAGCATCCATTGTGAGCGTCCGTCTCCTCTGCGCTGTCCCGCCATCGGAGGAGGCGGCGCCTCCAACAAAGACGATAAACTGGTGTTAAACAGAAAGCCTGAACACGACGCAATGACATTTACTTATCAGCCTAAACAGCCTTTCATCTGACCTTTCTGCTACTTTGAATGACATCTGGATATTCTGACGGAATAATCGCAGGCAGTAAAAGCACCGATGTGACAGGAAGATACGGAGGCTCCGGACGGCTGACAATGAGTCTGAAGGGCGAGCAGCGAGAGGAAGAGCAGGAAGTGACTCTGGGGAAAATGTTTACTTCACATCCAGCTTGTAGAGAACTGTTTGCAGCCAATAACAGAGCCGAGCCACAAAGCGCTGGAAGCTCCAACTCCGAGAGCAGAGCCTGAACTTGCCATCGTGGGAGACCGCTTAAACAACTGACGAACAATCATTTATTTACATGAGCTGCAAGTTGCAGGTGCAGAAAAAATAAATGTGCTGTAGGGGAAATTCACACGGGAGAATCAGAGTTCAGAAGGTCAGAAATCTGCAGGTTTAACTTCAGTTTCAGGAGAGTCGTCTTCCACATGTAGCTGGAGAAAAAAACTGAGGAAAGCTGACACAAAGATTTTAGACCAAGGATGAAAACAAAGTGAAATCCAACGGGAAATATCACCTTCGTTCAAACTATGTGTAAAATGTACTTACAAACCCTCCTGAAGAACCAACTGAGTTCATGTCAATAAACTCACCTGTCAGGTTTGAAAGTTGTTTTAAAGACAGTTAAGGCTTCATTAATGAATTAGAAATTAGATTTGTAGATTTTAGATTGTAGCCTGCAGCTGCAGAGCTGACATTGATACTTTAGTGCTACAGCTAACTGAAACTCTAAAACGTCTCCGTGGCAACGTCTAACATGTTGTTGCATTTTGCTGCCACTGGGGGGCAGCATCAGAAACACGCGGAATAATCTGAGCTGCTCGTGGTTGTCTTGGTGATTTACGATGAGAGCTTTTATTTCTACATACACGCATTCATCATGGCTGCCTCGTGTGCTTTGTTTGAGGTGTTATTTGTAAATGAGTAACCAGTAGAAGATGGAGGACGCCAGTTTGATCAAATCTAAGATAATAGGCTTGACAGTGAAAAAGTTCAGTTCAGGGTCCTTATGTACCATCTAAGTGTATCCGTCTGGAGCACTTACTGTAGTTGGTTGGTATCCGTGGAACCATAGTCACATGGTTCAGGAGTTATTTGTCTGACAGGAGCTTCTCCATTGTTACCGGTGATTCCCCCTCCTCACATGTTCCACTCACCCACAGGGTGCCACAAGGCTCAGTTCTCGGTCCCCTCCTTTTTCTGCTGTATCTGCTGCCCCTTGGGTCCATCATTGATAAGCACAACCCATCTTTCCATTTCTACGCTGACGACATACAAATCTTCCACTGCACCTAACCGGAAATCATAGTCTGTCATACACAAAACTTTTGGACCATCTAAATGACGTGAAGTCACGGCTCGCGCGGAATTTCTTGCATCTTAATGACCCCAAGACTGATTTTATTTTGTGTGGAACTCCACTCATGCTTAGCTCTTTCCCAGACTGCGGCACTTCTATTCCCTCCCCCAAGCCCTGCATAAAAATTGTTTTTTTATTAGACAGTGGCCTCAAGTTTGAAAAACAGATCAGCGCCATCGTCAGAACTAGCTTCTTTCAACTCCATCTGCTCTCAAACGGTTAAACTTTTTCTCAACCGTGGCGACCTGGAGAAGGCTGTACACGCTTTCATCAGTGCCAGGCTGGACTACTGTAACACCCTATTTGTCGGGCTGAACCAGGCTTCCATCGCCCGCCTGCAGCTCGTCCAGAACGCTGCTGCTGGCGGAACATATACCCCCCGTCCTATCTTCCCTGCACTGGCTGCCCGTCCGCTTCCGAAGTTATTTTAAATTACTTTCGTTTGTTTTCAAAGCCTTAACGGTCTGCCCCCCCCCTTATCTGGCTAACCTGCTAGTCCGCCGGGACCCCAGCAGGGCCCTTCGTTCAGTTGGCCAACTTCTCCTGGAAGTCCCATGGATGAAGCTGAAACTGTGGGGCGACCGCTCGTTCTCAGCTGCTGGCCCAAGATTATGGACCTCACTGCCTCCTGACATTTGTCTCACGACTGAACTGGGCTCTTTTAAATCTAAGCTAAAGACCTATTTTTTTGGTCTAGCTTTTAATTCTAACTAGTTTATTTCTTTAAAATTTTTATTCTCTTTTATTAACACCCTGCGCTCCCCTGAGTAGCCTGTTCTGATTCTCTGTTCTTGGTTGTTTTCGTAGCTCCTAACTATTTTATTCTTAATTTTTCCAGCATTTAACTATTTTTTTTATGTTTTACTTTGTTGTCTCTTTCTCTGTTAACCCTGCTGTAAAGCACTTTGTGTGTCCATTGGGTACTGTAAAGGGTTATATAAATAAACTTGATTTGATTTGATCTATGATACTGTTGATGTCGTCTTTTTCTGCTGTGATCTTAGAATGGGACAAACACTGACCTCCTCTGTTGTCTCTGTTTTGTTTTGTTTACACCAAGGAGCAAACTCCACTAGAAAATAGTAAAGCCCGGAAGTAGAGTTAAAAAATTGTAGTTCTTTCTTTATCTGCTAGGGGCTGGCTCCAAAACAGAGCAAATCCCCATTGACTCTCATGTTTAAAAAAACAAAAAAATTCAAGAGAAATAAACATGTTTACAGCCTGGTTCAAAACATCATTTTAGGTTAAACAGGTCGTTTACTGTGAGGGCGGGTGAATTTTTTTATTACTCGTCTGTTTAATGGTATTTAATCTTAAAATTACATATAATTAGGGGCATGCCCTTTTGATTGACAGGCGGCAGACCAGGTGCCTGTTTTAGCCGTGGAGGCTAATAGTTAGCTCCCTGCTTGCTCCCAGGAGGGCCATAGTCTGAAGCAAAGTTTCACAATGGTGGTTTTTAGCTGGTGAACAGCAAGTCTGAGCGTGTCTTACCTTTAAACCGTCTATCTTCGTTTATTTCTGTTTACAACAAGTAAAAAAATAATTACTCTCCATGCTCAACTCTGTAATATATATATCTACATTGGCATTTGCAGCGTGACTCTGTGGACTGATTGATCAGTGATCAGTGACAGAGCCAGCGGTGTGCTGCTGAGACACTATGCTGCACCTTATTTCGCACGTTGGAAGGCGGAAGAAGAAATAGTTCCTACTTATTCGTACAGTTTAGTCGGTTTCTACTGTGTTTGTTAATGATAATGAATAACATATGATTTAACTTGAGGATCAGTTCTATAATATCAGATGTTGGTAGGGAAAAAGTCAGTATTTAAGTATCAATCCGCATTCTCAGGCCCGCATTCTCAGGTAAATGCTTTTGAGCTATGTTATTTGATGAATTTCAATATGTACATAGCAGAAAAATACTGAGGTCCAGACCTCGGTGTCCTCAATGGTAACTACGGCCATGCCGTCAATCATTTGTCCTGCGGCTCAAAGTGGCTCTATCTTTTTCCATTTTAGTATTTTCCGGGAGAGATGACACACGTGACACGGCAAGATGGCGATGGTGGGAAATGCCCACTGGCTTCACTTTCCCGTCCTCAGACGTGACCGGATACTACAGTCTTTGGTTTACACTGTACAAAGAACTCTTTCTGGTCTGAAATCCCTGAAGCGCCCCCTAGTGGAAGCCAAAAGTAACAAGCGTCGCACACAGGCAAGAACGCAAACAATCTCTGTACAACTCCACTACTTCCTCAACTTAAAGCCAGCTCCTTTGTTTCCTGTCTTTCATTACTGGATGAACCGTTTAATCCAGGTGTGCCTGACCTCAGTAACCATGACAACAATGGCCAGACACACCTGGATTAATCAGTTTGTCCAGTAATGAAAGACAGGAAACAAAGGAGCTGGCTTAGGTTCAGGAAGTAGTGGAGGTGCGATAGAGCCCATTATCCTGACGATGGAGCCGACTGCGTGAACATGAGGTAAGACAGGGAACATTCTCGACCTTAGCTTCGATCCACTTCAGAAACAGTGTAAAGATCTGCCGTGTGCTGGAGCAAAACAGTGATGTTTGTCCAGGCTGCACTCACAGCACAACCACAACAAAAACAAGAAGAGGTTTTTCACACAAATTAAATATTTAGCTTTCAATCTTTTTAATCCCAGACAACATCCAGACAATATTTTCCAGTTCAGCCTCAGTTGTCAGATAATGAGGCTAAAATGATGTAAAATAAATGTATGAATACATATCGCAGCACAAAAGCCAACCAGAACCAGGCAACAGGATTTATTACTAACAGAACTTTCTAGAAATACCACACAGATCAACAGTGACCAAGCCTTTTCTCATCTCATTCTCTCAAGTCTTGGCTTTCAGGAGGAAAAATATTGGCACTGAAACAAACACACAACAGAAACTATTCACAAGTTTACACTTTTTCCTCCAGCGGTTTATTTATTTATTGTTATTTATAGTTATTTATGCTACTATTGACCTACTATCCTCTTGGGGAGTTTAGCGCCACCATGCATGAAAAACATCCTCGGTATTTAATGAGCAGCCACCCCATGTATGGAGGCTACCTGTCCTCAGAACAGCTGGCCCAGGTTTGGGTCCAGGTCTTGGACGCTTTGCTGCATGTCTTCCCCCACTCTCTCTGACCTCCTGTCTATCCACTGTCAAATAAAAGCCACTAGAGCCTCAAAAATGCCCCCAAAACCCATTTTTATTCCAGCCATTGAGGACCATTATCATTGTTCTTTCAGACAGAGAACTTTCTGCTCACTTGTTGGTTTTTCACTGCTCCTGATTGGATGTTATTATCAATTTAAGCCTTCTGATTGGTGGAAGGTTTAACAGAAAGTGGCTACATCATATATTCTCAGTCAATTTAGAGGTCTCTTAGCAACATACAGTAGTAGTAATAGAGATCTTTTTTTTATTGTGATAATATGATAAAAAATAGTTTTGTGGATCACTCATTGTGGATTTACTACATCTCTGCACAGACGCTGTACTTAGCAGCTGGATTATAAACCATCTGGATGGGATATGAATGCCAGAAAGTAGCTCCCCAGAAAGGTAAATTATCCATCAGAATTTACCCCAGAGGTACACACTCGCCTTCCTGGGAAATGGTGGACAATATAAGTGATGACCCCGAGGAGGTGCCGGCGACCTCGTGGAGTTTTAAGGGTTAAAACCTTTAACTGTTTCTGATTCTGAGTTAAACTCTCTTCAACCTGCATCTGTTTCACTCCCCCGGCAAGGATTTCTCAGATTTCCGTGTGTGTGCAAGCTCACCGGTGTAGACGAAGCGTCCCGGCGCTCCTTTGCAGAACTGTTTGGACTTGTAGGACAGCGTTACCTCCACGACTCCGGGGATGTGTCGCGGGGGAGTCTGGACCCGGATGGCATGAGGGGTGATCAGCTGCAGAGACAGAGACTGGTTTGAAACAAGATTACCATGGCAACGATAATCAACTACACCTGGGCAACACAATTCTAATAAACGTGAACATGAAGTCGAATCATGTTGAAATCAGAGTCCCGCACAGCTACCAGGGTTACAGCTTCCTCCATCTTCCTCCATCATCTTCCTCCATCTGTCACTCTGAACAAACAGTACACTGTCATTAACCCTTTAACCTCTTATCTATCGCATCTGATACATCCAGTTTCTGAGACCATCACAAGTTGACTATTTACAGGGCAGCACTGTCACAATTTGCATTTAAAAAGAAATCATTGTCCTCCACATTAATAAGAATCTGAATTATATGAGGAGAATGTGAATAAAAGCTACGATGAAGCAGTTCATCAAGCTACTGCATCCAGATAAAACTCATCACACATCAGAGCGGAGACGGAAAACTAAACTTCCTCCGATCTGGGTCAGCGAGCGTTCGGAGAGATGCTGGGCTTTGGAGTCGGGCCGCTCGCCGCCTGATGACGCTGATCAAAGCGAGGAGCTCTGTCGCCCGTGTGCGGAGGAATACGCGGTTCCTTCCCCGCCAGGTGTTCTGCTCTCCTGGACCTGCTTCAATATTTCATGCAGCGCCGTATGCGCAGCTCCTCCTGCAGCTTCATCAGCTCCACATCTGCATCTTCCCGAGGACACGCTGATGCAGGTGTTTCTGCACCACCACTGCATGTTTGAACTGATGATGATGATGTGGAAGATGAGGACGTGCAGCTGTTCAGATCAGTGTAAGAGGAACTGTGAGGCTGCAGGTGTTGTGCAGAACAGTTACTGACAGCAACAGAATAAACTGTTTCAACATCAGTAGGAAACATTTATGGATCCCTGATGGGGCCTCCACGACACCAGCTCAGGGGCCCCACAGCTGAAATCTCTGTACACTTCCTTCCTCAGAAGTGACAGCGTTCAGTCTGAGGAGGACTGAGAAGAAGAAATCTACAGAGTGAAAATAGTCTCATAACAATATGCGAGAAACTTAGATTTTTTTCTTTCGTATTTAAAAAAAAATAACAACAAAGGTTTAAATCAGCAAACAAATATCAAACCAATAAAAACAACTTCACATGTGCACCCATTAAAACCTGAATAAAAGTATTAATTTCACCCCCCATTTTTTTCTTACAACTTATTCATTGTTATTTATTGACTACTAAAAACGAGGCGGTTTATTTGTGCCTGGGTGTTTTTATTTATTAAATAGTTTTAATACCTGGGTTAAGTTTATTTATCCTGAACTGTCTCTGTCAATAAATATATGTTTTACTTGAATTTCAAACTTCAGCAAAGGTTTTTCAAGCAGTTCAAAATGGCCCAACCTTGAATAGGACAACAAATGTTGTAGTAATGACTAGTAATAGCATTTTATATCATTATTATTGTTATTGTGAGCTTCCCCACAATATCACAATAAATATCATACCATGAGGCTCAATATTGTGATGTCATACTGTGAGATGTGGATATCGTGATACCGAGAGTGCACATGCATTGATGATTTGAGATTTAAGAAGGTTTTTGAACAGAGAAATGATCAGTATGAATGTTTGTGCCGTTTATAATATGTCAGTTATTTTCTGTGATTCTGTGATGATACTGAATGATATTTGTGGGTGGATTCAAACACATTTGCAAGAACCCAAAGTTACTCATAACATGGTTCGCACATTTGTAGCTGTTATGAGACCAATTTCACCACACACAAATGTCTCAGACACAAAAATGTCCACAAGGAGCCAAAAAGTGACTTAGAACAAGGGATGTTCACAATTGGCTTTTTGACAGATATCTGCTATTGTCCATCTCTTAATTTCTGATATCCAATATAAATTGATACCCATCAATGCAGACAACTGTGAGGTTGTATCTCTCATATTTTGAGAAATAAAACTACATTCTGCTCTGAGAGCAAAGATCACAAAGTACTGTCAGATTCTGAGGAGTTCATTTTGGACATCTGGCTGCCAGATATCAGATACTAGCAGGTATTAGCCAACATGTGGCTCATTATGATGTTTCTGACAATTTGGTAACTTAACCAACAACTTAAAACCAGACATATTATAAGCAGCTTCAAAGTAAGTCAGTCTGTAGCAGCAGCAGCTGCACCGTTGTCACATGACTCTGAAAGGAATGCTGGGATATGAAGTTCTTCCACGATAACAGGGACTTTTCTACATAGATTCAATCGCTCTGGTTTCTTATAAACGTTAGAGATGTAGGTATTTAACTATGTACTTAATGATTAGAACTAACAATTCCGGAGCGAAGCGAGCTACAACCATGTACTTTTTTATTATAATAAACAGACTAGGTGCAATAAATACACATACCCCCAGGGCATTTATATTAAATCAGTGTGTAGAACTAGCGACACAATGTATAAATATATATTTTAAAAAAGTTTATTTAGTATTTAAAATAAAAATCAATAAAATTTAATTAAATTGTAAAATTTCTGAGTGAACTTTACTATCAGGTTTCACTCACAGATTTCCCACCCGCCTGAATAGTTTTTGACCATGTAGGCGGTTCATTCAAATGTAATCTTTTTCGTCATTGGACAAAAGAGACAGACGGGAAGACCAGACTAGCTGCGTCCGTAGGTGTAAATAAGACTTTAGGCAGGGTGTGTTTACTAAATCCATAGTTGCTAAACTGATAGCAACATAGTTTGAGAAATTACATGACCTTACATCAGCATCTCTGGTTTAGAGAAACGCACCCCAGCTAATAACTACAATCACACTGCAACCAAAGATGGTTAAACAAAAGGGTTGATCGTAAAATCATCACTGATGTACTTCAACCTTGCTTTTTAATTAAAGATCAAATTGTGGTCTCAGCCTTTATAACTTGCACAAGTAGGCTAGCTATATTAGCCTTGGTGAACAACTGTGCAACCAGATTAAGTCGTTTTTCAAAAAGAAATGCTGCAATTTCATCATGTTCAAGCATCCAGAATTATAGCCACGTTAATAACGTTTATAAGAAACCAAACCGTTTGTAAATCCATCAAGATCTAAGTAAAATATGATTATTTGCATGTGTGCAGATCGCTCTCCTTCATTCAGAAAACATAGGTCCCGAGAGAGAGCCCGTCTGTGGTAAGATGGCCGCCGATGATGCTGTTCGGCAATCCACCACACTAAACAATCTAGCAATTATATATATCTATGCTTTTCTCCATGCTGAATTGCTGCAAATGGAGCAAGATCTCGATTTTGTAAAGGAACAAGGAGATCTCATTAGTAGAAAAATCGATCTGAAAAAAATGATACCGATGATGTGATATCGGATAATATCGGTATTGGATGCCAATATCGGCCGATAATATTGGTAGGCTGATAATATCGGACATCCCTACTTAGAACACAAGAAAATCGTACAACACAGCAAAGAAAGACAGACTGCCAACAAAGAAACACAATCAGCCACAAAGAAACACAATCAGCCACAAAGACAAGGGGACAATGAAAAGCTCCACAGACAAACACAAAATCTCTGATTTCATCAACTGAACCTCAAAATGATGAACAACAGCACTCAGGTGAGTTTCTGATCCAAACCTAAACTCAACGCTTGACCTGTCACCTTTTCAGGCTCTGGTCACATTGGCCTGCTTCCAGAGCTCAGCTTCATCACACACATCACATACCATAAAAACGCATGTCTGAAAGAAAAGAGCTTTCCTCTGACCTCGCTCCAGACCAGCATGGTGCCGAAGACCACCTGCAGCCCGTCGAAGAAGTTGTCCCCGATGAGGATGACTGTGGCGCCGCCGGTCGTCCAGCCCTCGCTCGGACTGATGGCTTTGATGCAGGGCGTGGCTGCTTCGGAAACACACAGCAACATGACAGCAACATGAGCCACGGAGTTACACATACCTGAACCACGACTTCATCTTTGCACCTGCAGAAATGTTTAAACCTGGTTACAGCCTCATCTTTACGGGATTATTTAAAAATCTGTCTATGAAGCATTCATCCTGCTGGAGAACCGGTCGGTGTGACCTCCATGTTTCCCTCGGCCACAGAGAGCTCTCTGTCAGGTAGCTCCCCACTAACACGCGCAGGGATTGTTTTTTCCAGAACCACGCCGATCAATACGGAGCGCCACATCAACGGAGTCTGCAGCCAGAGTCCAGGCAGACAGGCGGACGGACGGACCCAGAGCTGCGAGGAAACCAGACCATCCTCCGCTTTATGGCCTTTTCCCAGAGCAGAGGCCTTTTACTGGGAGGACGAGCCGGCGTTCCGGTCAGACTCCCAGTTCCTGATCTATAAAGATGCATTCAGAGGCTCCGTGAAACATCTCAGCTCCAATTTTATTTTCTCCAACATGCTACAGGCAGGATAGGCTAATGGACGACATTTAGAAGAGAATCGTTTTAATTGATTTACTTTAGTTCTTCAGTTCAGCTGGAAACAGTCAGGAGGTCCGATCAGGAAAACAAAAAGTAGAACAGAGAGTAGAAAAAATCTAGAAAAAGGAGGATAGTTGAGATCAGACAGGCTCTGCTGGACCTTTCAGAGAGTTTTGGACTTAACTTCTGGTTCCAAGAGGTTCTAAAAGTCAAATGTGAAGCAGAACCCTGGGTAATCGGACCCCTCTCTGTGGAACCTGCTCCCAGTTCGGCTGCAGGAAGCAGACGTCCTCTCTCTGAAGATTAGACTTCAAACTTTCCTTCCTGATGCTCGGGGCTCATCAGGTCTGGCTTGCTGACCCTGATCCACCCCTTTAGTCCTGCTGCAAGAGGCCAGGGCTGCTGGGGGCATCCCATGATGCACCGGGCTCCTCGTTTTACTCTCCATGTAGAAATTTCTGACATTTAAGGTAGAATCCGGAGTTTTCCCTGTTTCTGTTTGTAAACACTATTCAAACTGAGAGCCCCTCCCCTCGGGCTGATGGTCACATCACTCTTCAGCCCCAAGTCTCCTTCAAAGCTCGGAAGTGGGTGAAAGCCAAACCAATATTAACCCTGGTTTTCCAACGTGCTCTATCTAAGCTTCTTCTGAGGACACCCTCGAAAATGAGATGTTTCATCTCAAGGGGGTTATTCCTCATGAAATAAATGTAAATAATAATAACAAAAAGCTCTTTACTACTTAATTTTCTTCACCGCATCCAGCATTTTTTGTTTGTTTATTTGATTTTTCAAGAATTGGAGTGACTGGCTTCTACTCCAGTGAATGAGTTTATCCCCACAGAGCGCTGCACCCTTAGCTTTGTCATTGAGTGGAGTCAAATATGCAAATTTCCCCCTGGAAACGTCCCGAACACACCACAACAAAGAGAAAAAACAAAATACAGTCAGGGGAGGAGGAGTTGCAAACAAAGTCCTCGCCACGCCAGAGTAGAGGCCCAAAGATGCGAATTGAGACAGATTTCACTCACACAAGTCTAGTGTTTATTTTCAGGGGGGAAACTCCGGATTCTACCTTTTAATTTGTGTCTCTCTCCTTTCTAAGCAGGTATCCCTGTCTTAAGGTTATGATGCTGGTTGACCCCGCTTTCCCGTCCTCTCCACCCCAACTGTTCAGCACAGATGGCCGTCCTTCCAGGTTCTGGTTCTGATGGATGTTTTCTACACTGTTAAAAGTGAGTGTTTTTCTCCACTTGTGCAGCTCAGGATGGAGGATTTAACCAAAAAAAAAAAAAGATCCATGGGTTTGCTTAGCATGGAAATTATCTTTTGGATTGCTTTATATGGACATAAACTAATATGGATCATAATGGACTTGCTTCAGTGGGATTATAATTGGACTACTGTGGTGTTGGACTGTATTTGTAGTAGTGCCCTGAGATGACTGAATAAATCTGAATTGAACTGAATTGAAAATGACCTGAGTGTTGATGTATAAATCATATATTTAGGGTAGAAACTAGAGATGCAGTGATCCGATACCCAGATCAGATATCGGCTCCGATACTGTCAAATTAGCTGGATCGGATATCAGATGAATGTGGCCAATCCAGCATTTTGATCCAGTCATTTCTGTTTTTCTTTCTGTTTTTTATTAACATCATAATAAATGCAAACTTTATTATTTGGTAATAAATATTAAATCATTTATATCTGTGTTAATTTCATGATTTCATAAATAAATATCGTTATTATTATTATTAGTAGTAGTAGTACTAATAGTAGTATGGTTTTGAATATTGTTATTTGGAATATTCTGTTTGTTTTTCTGTATTTTTCCGTTGATAGTCTTGTGTTTGTCGCACCACATGTTTGAAATAAAACAATAAAGCTAAACTAAATGTTTATGTGAAGCCTGATGCCTTCATTCACATGGAAAGGTATACGGTTCATTCATTCAACAGTAGGATCGGATGGGGATCAGTGTTGGGTATCGGCCGATACCCTCAGCCCAGGTATCGGTATCGGACTGGATCGGTGCAGCTCTAGTAGAAACTGATGTCAGAAGTTTCTATCAACATTTCTAAATATCTAAGTAAGTCAATATTTAATGTGTGACATCGCTGATCTCTAAACTGAGCATCAACACTTGCAGACATAATAAAAGATTCAACCGAGAAAATCCAACTTACAGTGAGCAGCTTGAACTTAAACAGGCAAAATATCCATCGTTCCTAATGAGAAAATCTTTCACTGACTGATCTCAACCAGTCAGATTCAACCATCCGGACTGATGCACACATTCTGACGCTTCCTCTCTGTGTAATTTTTTGTGCTCCGGATGTGTGTTTAATAAATCTGGCTGAATTTTTACAGCTTCTGCTGAAATTACAGTTTCTTAAAAAGTGCTGCTTGTTAATAATGAGCGGAGTTAGCAGCGAACATCAGAACCAGACTCTGAGGTTCTGTCCTCACGCTAAGCTGCTGCAGTAGTCGAAAACAAACCAGATATTTCCAGGGGACTCTCAGAGGCTGCAGACTTCAGGGCCCTCGCTGGGCCCCCCCGGTTGCAGCATCACGTCTGAAAGTCACTCAGAGTTTCCAGATGAAAGAAAAGAAACGTGCAGCTGCTGCGGCGGGTCGAGGCTTTTTCCCGCTCCGAGGACTCGATTGTTGTCTCCTTATTAATTTCCCTCTTTTGTCGCAGCAGTAAACAAACAGTCCAGAGGGTCTGGGGGTGGAGGTTGTGGAGTGGGGGGGGGGCTTTCTGATCACATGAATGGGGCACAAAGACGAGGAGCAGGCGGTGGAAAGTTTTATCAGGGAGACGGGAGGCTGAGGGCTGGCGACAAAGGAGGGAGCAGATGTTGGGCTTTTTATCGCCTCTGAAAACATCCCAGTCTGGAAGAGATGAAAGGCCCCGAGCTTCCCTCCGTGGGCTGAGATACGGGACTGGCTGGTAAACAGCGGGCCCCGTTTGGCCCCTGCAGGACTCCGTACACAACATCTTCGCTCATGAATGTTCAGCAGCAGCTTTGATTTGAAGTTTCCTGCAGGTCTCCAGGTGTTTCCACAGGTGAGAATCATCTTCGTCTGACAGATTAGTGTCAGGTAGCGTTTGATTTACAACTGTGGACCTGCCAGACAGGTGGGGACTCGCTCCTTCCACAGAGACCATCTTATCCTGCTTTTTGTTTGATCCTTTACCTTATCAGTCTGATGTACCCACAGACTGATAAACACCACCCGTCTGATGCAGCCAGGAGGTTAAACCGAACGAGACGATTACATCAGCAGCTCCTGGCGGAAAAAAACAAACTGACTTCTGAATTGAGTCCGGACAGTTAACAGAGCTCGTCATCCGAGGGCGGAGCAGGGAGAAGTTCTTAAGTCTGGCGAACTGTTTTGGGAGTTTGTTTTACTCCTTTGTGTGTCCCAGGGGGGTGGGGCTAAACCAGATAGAGCTGAATGATGAACATCAGAAGAGACATGAACAACAGGTCAGTCTGTGGACCAGATTGAGCATTCAGTTTGTTTTATTGGTGTGGACGTGCCAAATAAGTGGAGTTTGTTAAACTCAGCTCAATAAATTTTTCTGTGACTGTGCCAACAGACTCCACCTTCCTGGTGTGTTCCAGGCAGAACAAATTAAACACCTTCACACTTTTAGCTGGAAGCTTTTTTAAACCCCAGAGATGTTAAATGGATTTTACCAAATTAGAACCAGTGGTGAGTTTGTTTGACTCGCCTGCAGGTGCCAGATGGGTGGGCTTTATCAGAGAGTACCTCGATGAGGATTTCCGCCCTTTCTTCTGTCACACATTGTTTGATTCTGCTGCTGATTAAGCTCCACCCTCCTGGCACTCCAAGTGGGTAGAATCAAACGAGAGTGTTACGTTATGGCTGTTGGACACGGCACACAGAGGTTTTATGAGAGTGGGGACAAGGAAAAGTGGTGTTAAAGTTTACAACATCAGAGGAAATGTTTGCGCTCGGCTCCGGCTCCCAGAGTCCGGTTTCAGAGTGTGAAGTTTACAATCCGATGATGTGTTTTATTTGTGGACGGGAAGAACTAAGCGTTTGTTCGCCACCGCTGCCTGAACGTCCAGCAGGAACACCGAGTTTCATGACGAGAGGAGCTTTCATTCATGTCAGATGTTTAAAGTTCTTCTGGTTCTTGTTAAATCTGAAACCGATCCAGACAAAAACCTGAACCACAGATTTACCAGTTACAGAGCAGAAAGGACTTCCTGTCCTCAGTCTTCCTTCCCTGTGACTTTCTATCCTCAGACTTCTCCACCTTCTTGGGTTTGTGATGACACTGGAGTGTGTAAAGTTCTGACTGAGTACTCTGGATCTGGATCCAGAGTTCATATCTGGATGTTGTGGTGATCATGAGGGGCTCTGAGTGACATCTTACCTTCAGAGGGGTCCAGGCGTCGAGCACGGCGGCCATGTTTGGAGTTGTTGTGGACGAACATGTTGTCTGACACGGCAAGCACGTGACCATCCACGTTGACAGTAGTGGACACCACCACCTGTTAGAGGCAGTTCAGGGTCAGTCAAACCTCTTCCAACAAAGTAGTTCCAGTGAGCCCAGGATGAAACTAGTTCCAATTGATTTCTATAAATTCAAATGTGTGTGTACACACACATATATATACACATACATGTATAAGGAAAAATACTGTTGAAACTGCTTCTACTTCTCTATCAAAGTTTCAGCTTGCTTGTGATGTCTTTTGTAAAAATTAGAAGCTGTTGTTATTTATAGGATATCATGCTATTATCTTACTGGTCCGGCTCACTTGAGATTAATTTGCTGTATGCTGCTTGACACCTCTGACTTCGAGCCAGCAGCTGCGCTAGGAGAACGATTTAAGACGTGCATCAGTTGGGCTTCTTACCTGAAACCTCCTCATGTCTCGTGGGTTTCCTGCATTTTTCAAACAGTTCTGATTGCACTTGAGGAAGAACTTCAGGAAGAATCTGTAAGGCAAACAGACGATGGACAAATTAAGACTGGAGGAAGGTTGGAGATCAACAAAACACTTGTGACAGGAGTTGGTCCAGTAAGGATCCGGCCAGGTTAAGCCAACTGTTAAGCCAGGTTCAGGTTTCACCAACACAAAGAAAGTTTTATTAGTTGTTTCTTTAAAAAGGGTTTCAATCTCATCATTCAGTTTAAACAACTTTGTATTAAATAAATGAAAAGTGATGTCCTCGATCTTTGACAGGAAGTGGCTGTTCCTTCGTGCAGACCGAGCTGCCGATGGACGCCTCCTGCTGGTGTCGGATCTGAGGATATCTGATCATTCTGCTGCAGACTTATGCCGTCTCATTAAGAGCCGCCTTTTGATCCCCCCCCCCTCCCCCCACTTGCCATGTGTTGATTTACGCCTGTTGCCATGGTAGCAGAGGAGTATTGATTGGGAATGGATATCAATGAGGACGGGTGGTAATAACAGCAGATTCAGAGAAGGGAGGCGGGTCAGGATGGATTGCCACCTTAATGCATTCCCCACTGCTGTGTAATCTGCACACATCCATCTCCTTGGACCATAACCCCCCCTCGCCCCTCCTAAGACCACCCCCCACCCCCCACCCCAGTTCTGATGGAGCGCTTCCTTTTTAATTGCCACATTATCACAATAATAATCCAGGCAGTTAACAAGCGGCAAGGTCGCAGACAGACATGTCACATTAACCAGGGGATAACCTCCGCTCAACACCAGCCCTTCCTCCTCCTCCTCCTCCTCTTCCTCCTGCTACAGTAAAGCATGCTGGGAGTTCAGGAGGAAGAAAAGGAGGAGGAGAAGGTAGGATACAGATGGGGCCTCAGCGAGGTCGGCATCGATTTCCACCTTAATAAGACAGAAAGAATATGTTTAAAAACCTTCCCTCTTCACACGGCTACATTCAAACAGAATCCTTCAGAAATATTGTTTATAATGCTGGAATTTCAGGGAACATTTCCACACACACTCCTGCACCTGAACCCAAGATTTTCACTAACTATTAAAACAATTACATTTCAAACTTATACACCTGCAGCAAATCATCAGAGATCACATTTCTCCAGTTTCATCTTCTCTTTTTTGGCTCCGTCTTAAATCCACTATTTAAAATTCTTCTGCTCACATATCTTCGTGATCTTCGTGATCTTCGTGACGGAGGTCCGTGGAAGTGCTACAGAGCACTTCACGCTCAGGCTGCAGGGTCACTTGTGGTTCCTTAGAGCAGCGGTTCTCAACCTTTTTCCTACAAAGTACCCCTTTTGAAATATATTTTCAGTCTAATACCCCCTATCTGGCACTAAGTACCCACCAAGCATTTTTTTTAGTCTAAAAGACGTCGAATAGATGTCTAATAGTCCTTAGATGTGGAGGCTAAAATCGGTCTACCACTGGTCTTTTTTAGCTGTCTAAGCTTAGAAATCTGAACTACACTGTGCATTGATCGATGACTGTTAAAAATGTTTTAATCCAATATTTGGCCATCATTTATAGCTTACATTTGCTTTTTTAAATCTAATATCTAATAAATAATGGAATAAATTGTCATATCTAGATCCAGGCTAAAATATAGACCAATTATAGTCGGGTGAATTTTGGGCTAAACCTAGATGAGACGTCTTTGGCTCAGTATTTTTGGTTGGAAAAATAGACTAAACGAAAAAAATTCTGCCCCTTGTCATTTGTGCCAGGTTTATTAAACTGGAACGATGCAAAACGATGGTAATTTTGCTTTCTTTGGCCCTTCGCCCTCTTTCTTTTGAGTTGCTTCAACCATGACTCCATATCAAAGTGACAGTGATAGACGTTTGATTTTATTTGGCTGATAACAGGTTGGGTCAAACCATGTGGAAGAGAGGTTTTTAATGAAAATGGTGTGAAACTAAGTTTAAACTCAGTTTATGAAAGTACACTTACATTTATTAAAATCTTTATTAGATAAATTTACTCATTCATTAAAAAACATACAGTTGATATCATAAAATTTCAGGTACCCCCTGGGATACCTTGAAGTACCCCCAGGGATATGCATACCCCCATTTGAGAAACAGTGTCTTAGAGGTTCCAAATGTAGAATAGGAGGCAGGGCCTTCATCAGACCCCGCTGGAAAACTAGTCTTCAAACTTTCCTTTCTGATAAATCTTATCGTCAGGTCTGGCTTGGTGACCCTTATCCATCCCTTTATGCTGCTACAAGCTGCTGGGAAACATCCCATGATGCACCAGGCTCCTCTCTTTACTCTCCATTATATCTGGCATTGTTTTTGTCATTATTTGTGTTTCGTTTTTCCCTCTGAGCTTGTAACCCTGGCTGAGTTCTGCTGCTTGTTGACCCCTCGTCCCCATCCTCTCCCTCCCAACAGGTCCAGGCAGATGGCTGTCCCTCTGGTTCTGGTTCTGCTAGATGTTTTCCTTCCCGTTAAAAGGGAAGTTTTATTCTTTTTAAGTTCAAGCGTGACTTTAGATTTAGATCAATTCTAAATCCAGATCAAAGAATCTCTTTCACTGAGCTGTAATCTGCAGGGAAAATCTGCAAAAGTAAGAATTACTCTGAAATACTGACATTTTGTTTTTCATCTGACAGTTTTCATTGTGATTTTTGGTTGGAAACTCTTCATTTTCCTCTGAGGTAGAGACATTTAAAATCTCTGCTGCAGTGTTAACACGTGTGTGTGTGTGCATGTGTGTGTGTTTCTGAATGTCTGAAAGTTGGTCTGAAATCACAAGACCGACCTCGCTGTGTTTTCTCTTTTTTTATTAAATAATTTGGGTGAACTGAGCCTTTACAGAGACACAGAGGACAGAGAGGTGGGCGTGTGTGTGTGTGTGTGTGTGAAGTGTGTATCGACTGAAAGCTGATCTGCTGCTCTGGAGGCTCTAATGCCCTTTATGGCAGTGAACAGAATAATATGGAGCTCCATTCAGATGATACCGAGTCCTTCAGAGAGCTGATATGGATCAATACAGATTGAATTAAAACGCAGCTGGAGACAAGACCAGGGGCTCACACACACACACACACGCACCCACACACGCACACACGCATTCAGACATCCAAACACAGCTGACTGCACGCACACACACTAACACACACATTTGGGCAACAATGTTCCAGTTCCGACCTGAATATTGTTGATACAGATTTCTGTTTTTGAAATGAAGTCATCCTCAATCAACGATCACATTAAATACAATTAACGGAAAAATGATAACGACAAGATTTAAGAAGTTTTTTTTTTTTCCAAAATGAACCAAAAAACCCACTGAAAAATCCACAACTATCCACTTTACACTGTTAAAGAGCCAATAAAACCATCACCAGCCACTTCATCAGCTCCACCTGTTCAGTTGTTTGTTAAAGCCTGGGATACACTGTGCAATATTTTCAATCGTTGCTCACAGCTCCATCTTAAGTTATGCGAATCAGTCGCAGAGTTCAAAAGTTCACAGCTTGCAATGTTTGTCCTCACACTGTACGAATCGACGCTC
The DNA here is from genome assembly GCA_023101725.1 of Atherinomorus stipes. Classification (NCBI taxonomy): domain Eukaryota; kingdom Metazoa; phylum Chordata; class Actinopteri; order Atheriniformes; family Atherinidae; genus Atherinomorus; species Atherinomorus stipes. The sequence goes on along the minus strand of JALJCO010009554.1, from coordinate 31,485 downwards.
TGATGCGATCTGACTACTCACACTGTATGTCATCAAAGACAGGTCAGGGTCTTGAACAATCCCGACATGCAACACAATAAATAGAGGTAGGTTAGTAGTAGTAGAAGAAGAAAAGGACAGAGAAGAAGAAGAAGAAGAAGAAGAAGACAACAATAAACACAACAATGGCAACAGTATGCTATCACCAAAAAACCCCTGCACTGCTTTGGTGATTTGCACTCTTCTTTGTGAAGAATTTGCCAAAAAGAAAAGGCGACGACGTGTATGTGGACGAGGAATTGGCTGAGCAGACGTGGGCTATACATTCTGCCAGTTCTACAACGAGAACTTTGTCCAAATGACAAGCCTGGTTGCCTCCGGTTTACTTTCGTTTTTGTTTTGTGCATGCGAAAATCTCTGAGGAAAGAGTTCTCAGTCTGGTCGTGGTGCTGCTTCAACATGTGATTCACTCACGAACTACAACCAAAATATCAAACAGGTTTGATTTTATTGCGACTCACAATTTCTGATCAGGAGCTCGTTGTGAGGTGCCAATTGCCTCTTGTGACCCCCTAGTATACTGCACAACGCATGACATACAATTTGGCCAAGAGTCAGCCCAATCCCCAAAACTGTCGCACGACTGGAAAATCGGCTCTAAAATGGACAAAAAACGCACAGTGGATGCCGGGCTTAACACAAAACCGATTACATGGCAGCAGATCAATATGTTTATTCATGTAGACATGGTCAACGTCCTCCAGACTTGGTTCAATCTGAGTATCAGAATGAGGAAGAAAGGGGATTTAAGGGACTTTAAATGTGGCATGGTTGTTGGTCTGAGTATGAACTGGGATTTTCACACCAACCATCTCTAGGGTTTCCAGAGAATGATCTGAAGAAGAGAAAATATCCAGTGAGCAGCAGTTGTCTGGACCAGAATGTCTGGTTGATGTCAGAAGTCACAGAAGGATGGACAGACTGGTTGGAGATGATAGAAAGACAACAAGGAGGCAGATCAGCACTGGTTCCAACTAAGATATGCAGAACAGCATCTCTGAACACACAACACGTCCAACCTTGAAGCAGATGGACTACAGCAGCAGAAGACCACACCGGTGCCACTCCTGTCAGCTAAGAACAGGAAACTGAGGCTACAATTCACACACATTCACCAAAACTGGACAATAGGAGATGGAGAAATGTTGCTGGTCTGATGAGTCTCCATTTCAGCTCCACATTCAGATGCTGGATCAGAATTAGCTGGGAACATCATGAAAGCATGGATCCATCCTGCCTTGGATCAAGGCTTCAGGCTGCTGGTGTGATGGTGTGGGGGAGATTTTCTTGGTCCACTTTGGGCTCCTTCGTACCAACGTGGCGGTTTAACCACCACCGCCTACCCGAGCATTGTTGCTGACCATGTCCATCCCTTTATGACCACAGTGGAGCATCTTCTGATGCTACTTCCAGCAGGATAATGCACCATGTCACAAAGATCACATCACCTCCACCTGCTTTCTGGAACATGACGATGAGTTCACTGTACTCCGATGTATTCCAGTCACCGGATCTCAGTCCAACAGAGCAGCTTTGGGATGAAGTGGAACAGGAGATTCTCATCATGGACGTGCAGAAGTCTGAATTTGTCCAGGACCATCTGCACCATAGAGGTTTCACTGAGAGGCAGGTGTGTGGTCTGAACCAGGAGCATGGGCAGAGGAGGAACCCTGGTTTTATGTTGATGGACTGATTGGCTGATGATTACTATTTCAGTCTGTGGTTCAGCTGAAGGTGTCGTCCCCTCCTCCATGAGCAAGTCTCTAAGAGTCGAACAGAGGTCCATGCAAGCAGATCAATGACTTAAGGGTGGTCGGCACTCGTCAGACACGAGGTTTCATCTGGATATGGAGAAACGTAGCTCCAAACATCAGGAAGATTTTAAAGAAGGAAAGGAGGAGAGGCCGGAGGAGGCAGCTGAGGAGCGGTGAACATCTGCGTATTGAAAACATAATAAACAATAAAGCTGGAGTTCTGTCATTATCTGGGCCAGAACCCTCCTTTCCTCCTCCTCCCCTTCTTCTGTGGCTCCTAAAGAAGGAGAGAAGGATAATGAGGGAGCCTAAGTCTGCCGGTGTAAGCTGTCACCTCATTACACCGATCCATGATCAATTACAGCCGGACCAGCTGAGAGCCTGGATCAGAACCGCTGCTGCCGCCTGCCAGGCAACATGATGGGAAAATGACTGATTCCCACACAGCACTTCATTCAGTCATCTTACACATCGTGTTTACAGGAACGTCCACCAAGAAGTCAGACAGCGAGGAAGGAGGCACTTCCTGTTCGGTTCCAGTCCTGTCAGAACCATCAGGAACAGCTGGATGACCCTTTAAAACACACAGAACAACTTCAGCATGAACAGAACTGAGAACTTCAGCAGCCGGACTCTTCTCCTGTTTCCGGCCATGCTGCTGTGATGGATCCAGGATGTGGTCCAGGTCTTCCCTGAAAGAGACGTCGTCTGGATGGGAGCAGATGTTGCTCTAAAACCTCCATGTACTTTCCAGCATTGATGGAGCTTCACAGATGTGGAAGCTACCATCGTCATAGACACTAATACAACCCCATCCCATCAGAGATGCAGCTTTTCAACTGTCCACTGATAACAAGCTGGATGCTCCCGACCCTCTTTAGTCTGCAGGACACGGCCTCCATGCTTTCCACAAACATCCTCACGTTTTCATCCATCTGACCTCAGAACAGTTTCCACTTTGCCTCAGAGCATTTTAAATGAGCTTTGGTCCAGAGAAGACAGATGCTGGTGTTTCTGGATCCTGTTCACATATGGCTTCTTCTCTACATGACGGAGCTTTAACCTGCATTTGTGGATTTCAGCGGGAACTGCGTTCACAGAAAGAGATTTCTGGAAGTCTTCCTGAGTCCATGCAGTGGTTTCCAGTAAAGAATCATGTCTGCTTTTAATGCAGAAGATCACCAGCATCCAGCCTTTCCCATGCACACAGAGATTCCATCTGATTCCCTGAAATGTTTGATATTATTCACTGTAGATGGTGGGATTTCAAAACCTTCTCAATTTTACATTTCGGAACATTTGTTTTTTAAAATTGTTTCAAAATTTTAAACTCATTCTGTCTCAGATTGGTAAACGTCTGTCCATCTTTCCATCTGAGAGACTCTGCCTCCCCCGAAATGCTCCTTTTATATCCAGTCATGTTACTGATCTGCTGCTAATTAACCTAATTAGTTGTCAAATTCTCCTCCAGTTGTTTTTGTAGAAATGCCTTTTCCAGCGTTTTGTTGGCCTTGTTTCAACGTTTTACAGATGTGTTGCTTCCATCAGATATGTACTGTATATATGAATATATTTTCCATGAAATAGTAAAATGTCTCAGTCTCAACATCTGATGTGTTGTTTACGATGTGTTTTATTGGGAATAAAATATGGGTTGATGAGATGTTTGTATTTACATTTTACACAGTGTTGAAAATTTTTTGGAAGAGGGGTTGTTTCTTAATTTTGTAAAAAAAAAATCAAATCTCTCCACTTTGACCTCTAGTTTAAAGTCATTTCTAACATGAGAAGTTCTCCTAAAGGAAAGAAACCAGCTCAAACAGCTTTAAGAGAAATGAGTGGCTTTTTCTACCTCTTCACAGTCATTACTTGAAGTAATTCGTTCCTCTTTGTGCTTTAACTGCCAGGAATTGTTTCTTCAAACAGATTTGGACCCCTCCCGACCCCCGGTGGCCCCGGTGGCCCTCAGCAGTGCCAGGGCCACTCAGTAATCCTGCATGTTTGAATGAAGGGGAGCTGAGAGGCTTCCTGCTGAGCTGCAGAGGATTTCATTCTGAAAAGCAGAAACACGATGGCGGCGGCTGTAATTGTTCCAGTGGAGCAGCTTTAGAGCTAATTTAGCTCACATCGGGGGGGTGGAGGCGGTGTGTGTGTGTATGTGGGGGGTGGGGGGGGGGGTGGGGGGGCCACATTGGTCTGACTTCAGCATTTTCACTGGCCACTCTCCATGATGTCAACTCGACCACACCCAGTGCACTATGGGAAGCAATTACGTGGGGCTCAGATTACAAGACCCTGATGAACACACATGCACACACACACATGCACTCCCTGGAGCCTCTCACTTATTATGTTAGGCAAGAAAGAAAAAGCAGCAGAAAAAAATCAATATTTCAGCAGGAGTATTTTTAAAAGCCGCCGTGTTGCTGATGTGCCGCCGCTCGCCCTCGCAGCGTGATCCTCCCCCAGCGCGAGGAGCCGCCCCACGTTTACCACCTGACCACCCGGCAACCCCGGACCGGCACGCCACTGACTCATCTCACAGGTGACAACGCTGAAACGAAGCAGAGCGCGAGCGTGGCGAGCCGAGGCCGCCGCCGCAAGCGATCCGTCCTGGTTAACCCGCTAACCGCCTCACCGTCACATCGCATCTGTCTGCCGCTAACGAAGCAACCGTGGATGATCTACTGCACAGAGACAACAGCGAGGGAGGGAAAAAGAAAAACAAGCGCACAGTTAGCGCTACAAAAACATCAGAAGAAGAAGAAGAAGGAGGAGGAGGAGGAGGAGGAGGGAGGAGGGTGGCCTCATTAGGAGGTTGAGTAAAGTCTAATATTGACTCTGCTGTGTTGTTGAAATAATTACTGAGGAGCTCAGATGATGCTCCTCTGCAGCTAATTAGGATATGAAACAAGAGCATCACCATCACATGATGATTCACCGGCCTCAGCACCACCATGTGCATGTGTGTGGATGTGTGTGTGTGTGTGTGTGAGGGCCCTCCTTGGCTCTGCTACACACCATCAATAATTCACAAGCCAAGATGGCAATTACAGGACCATGTACAATCAAACTAAATATTTGATGAGGCACTAAAACAGTCTCTGGAACAGATCTGCCTCTATCTCACACACACACACACACACAAATACACACACACACAGTCTATTGTCACAACACATTAGGTCCTTGGTCCCTTATTCCCCAGACTTTGTCTTGACGCGCAAAAGTAGTTTATTCTGCTAAAAGAGCTTCGTGCAATTCATTTGTTCCATCTGAAATATTGAGAGCTGCAGTTTTTCATCCAGAGGCGCCGCGGATCGTCTCGTTTCATCCCCGAGAACAAAAAGACCGCCGAGGGAGGACGTCAAGTTAAATATGTGAAGCTGATCAATTCGAATCAATCGCAGTCTTAATCTTAATGACAGGTCTGCTTCTTCTCTTTCTCCGCGAGCAGGAGGGAAGTTCACGGCGCCTGAAAGTAACGTGACACCAAATCCATCAAAAGAAAGCAAAACAAGGTGACGTAGAGATTCAGGCTGCAGCGCCTCCTGTCGTGTGGATGCCTGAATGTGATCAGAACGTTCAGAGAAAAGTGAAAGGTTTGGTGACCACAGCTGCGAATGATACTAAAACCCCCAGACATGACAGAGCGGGTCCATCACACCGAACGCACCAGCGAGCTTTCAGGTGTGTGTTAACACAACGACAAGGAGGAAAGACATCAGCAGTGATCCCAGAGAAGCAACCGTTGCTGCCCGTTAACCTGGGAAGGATCATGAGGTCCCCACGGCGCGGAAGCCAGCTCAGGTGTGAAGACAGTGGTGAAAAATTAGGGATATTAGGGATCCCTATAGGCCAATACCGATAACTGATAACAGGTAACACACATACACTGTACCGAATCATGACATCAATACTGTTAACAAAACCAAAAAAGCTTTTCACTCTTTAAATCAGTGGTTCTCAAACTGGGGGGCGGGCCCCCCAGGGGAGGCTCAGGGCTCTGTCAGGGGGGGCCCAGCCAGGCCCAGTTTTTGTACTTCTAACAAAAAATGGGCATATTCTAAGTACTAATGCATATTCTTCAAAGTACTAATGAAAAAATGATGATGACTCAATAGTAGGGATGGGCGATATTTTATCGTGTGCGATATATCGTCAAAGAAATTCCCCACAATAACAATTTGAATTTATCGTTTTTATCGTGAGATGACAATTTATCAGGTTGTTTGCAATTGCACTACTTTGTTTTTATAAGCCGAGTTAGTTTTGCTGTTTGCATCGTTTGAATAAATGTGGAATTTGGTCTCTCATATTTCAGACTTGTTTGATTGGTGTCACTACAGTTTTGCAATACAGGTGCACTACTTGAACTTAATTGATATAGTTTAGTGGCTTCTAGTATTTTGTAGGGCATTTAAGACAGAATTTAGTGACAGATTGATAATACAAAATATTTTGCTGATAGTTTTTATCGTCACTTATCGTTACCGTGATAAATAAGAGAAATTATCGTGATATATTTTTTAGTCCATATCGCCCATCCGTACTCAATAGGCATTGCCCCACACATCAAATGCAGTGCATTAGTTCATGTATTTCATGGTAAATGTTTGGGTACATGTGGTGGCGGTGGTGGGATGGGGGTGCTTGACATTGTTATTTCCAATGAAAGGGGGCCCTGCAAAAAAAGTTTGAGAACCACTGCTTTAAATGAAGAAATATTTACTTTTTCCAGTGAAAACTATCAGCTAGCCCCTCAAACATTTTCTAAAAGATATAAAACAAAACTATTCAATATCTCAAATGCACATCAACTTAAATAAGGTGCACTGCTTACTGATGCAAAAATAGAGGCTCCTTGAACTGATGCAGATGCATTCATCTGGATTACAAACGGAAAAGGTGCAATAAGAAGTTAAACATAGAAATAATGTACTGAGAAAGTTAGAGTCAAACAATTATTGTACAGTATGTTAACATATTCTGAAAAAAGTTTATTTATAATCAATAATAATGACTGACGGGTCAGACTTGTTCATGTAAATAGAATATGAACTCATCGGAATGATGTAATAATTTCCTGTTACCAGTCTGATATTACTGTGAATCCCTAAGACAAATCAGAGAAAGGCTTCACCTTCCCCACAAAACCGCTGTAGTACATACCACAAGGCTGCAGGTGGCGCTACAATGATAAAGAGTAACACTCCAAAGATCGAACAAGACGTAGCGTGTGCCCGGATAAGGGTCACCGCGTATCACGTGACCTGCATGTCGGCTTGCTCCCGCTGTTCATTCAGCAAAAGCAGCATTTTCATGCAGAAGCTGTAAACAAGCCAGGATTGTCTGGAGAAGAACCACAACACGGTTAAACACAGCCACCATTGTTGTTGCTGTGATCGGCGCCCTGTCCTGGTCAGGGTTATGTCCTGGACAGAAGACCGATGTAGCGATGTTTGGTCCGAATGCACCACAAACCAAACCCAGCACATCAGCACCAACAGCTCATAGCAGCTGTCAGCACGGTGGTGGAGGGATGGTGATCCGGGCTTCAGTACCTGCACACCTTGCAGTCACTGAGTGGACCATGAACTCTTTGGGATAGCAAAGTCTTCTAAAGTCAAATATGAGACCAAACACGGCAGCAGATCTACAACAGAATGACTGAAAAAGAGAAACATCGATGTCCAGACCTCAACCTGACTGAAATGCTGTGTGGGATCTCCAGAGAGCCGTGCAGAACCGTGGTTCGTGGAGAGGAACCAGTTTTTCACATCTGTTTTTTTTGTTCATCGCTGCTAGTTTTCAGGAAGCTGAATAAAGAGCCGGCAGCCATGTTGGATCTGACAGGAACACAGAGGAGATGTCTGAACATGAACTTGTTGGAGATTCTTCCTGTTTGTGTTCGGCTGGTTCCTGCTAGCTGGAGGTGAGACGAGTGTGCATCCGTGTGTGTGTAAATGTCTGAATACGCTGTGTTCCTGGAGCACAGTTCAACAGAACATCCCATAATTATTTCATATGCTTAGAGAGACAGAGAGGTAAGCAGAGAGCAACACATCTTAGATCAGCTCAGGCCGGAATAACATCTGTCGCACAAGCCGCCGGAGTTTCATCCTGCAGGAAACGCCACCAGAAACCTGAACCGGAGCCCGACTGTCACCGAGAACCGGCATGACCAAACTTTATTCTCCTGAAATCATTCACGGTTTACACTCATCTCCAGGATCAGCCAGTACACACACTTCCACAGAAAACTCAGTCAGCTATGACGACACAGCCGAAACATGCACATCATTTATGTGATGCAACCATGGCACGTGTGTGTGTTCCCGTACTTGCTACATTGTGAGGACCGTTTTGTGCTTTTAACCAACAAAGAGAGGACATTTTGGCCAGTCCTCACGAAAAAAACTTAAGAGAAACATATTTTTGAGGGTCAAGATTTGGTTTTAGAGTTTAGGTTACAAATAAGAAGAAATGTGTGTGTGGTCCTAGCTGCTCAACAGTCCTGGGTCTCTATCATGCCAGCGTGTGGACAGTTTGGACTGCAGCAGCTCCAGGACTCGTCTGCTGAAGCTGTGCTGTTGGAACAGAGGTGCAGTAGGAGATCAGTGGGTGGAACATGTCATCTGATCTGATTAGGGCTGCAACGATTAGTCGATTAATTGACTAATTGGCTTATCATTGACTATCAAAATAGTCGGTGACTAATTTGATATTCAACTACTTGTTTATTGTTTAAAAGCTTTGTTTTTCCTCTCAAAATTGTCACTGATCCTTCCACTGCCTTGCCTGCCTTTCTGTCTGGTCAGCTTTTCTTGAATATTTTAGTAAAATAAACACACACACCACCAGTCAAAAGTTTGGACATGTTTTCCCATTAGATAAAAGAAGAAAGTGTCCAAACTTTTGACTGGGACTGTAAATATGCTAGAATTTTTTGCAAGATCCGTTAAGTTGACTAATCGACAAAATAATCAGTGACTAATCGATTATCAAAATAATCATATGTGACAGCCCTAGTTCTGATCAGCAGGTGGAACGTGTCATCTGACCTCAGATCAGTGGGTGAAACGTGTCATCTGATCTGAGATCAGCAGGTGAAACGTGTCATCTGATCTCAGATCAGTGGGTGAAACGTGTCATCTGATCTCAGATCAGTGGGTGGAACGTGTCATCTGATCTCAGATCAGTGGGTGGAACGTGTCATCTGATCTCAGATCAGTGGGTGGAACGTGTCATCTGATCTCAGATCCGTGGGCCAAATGTAATTTGATCTGTTTACATTCAAACGGAATTCAGGAATCCTCACCTGTTCCATGTAGCCAGGAACAACAAAGAACATTTGGTTGCCATGCAACAGTGATGTCAGAGCCTTGTATGACATCACAGATGAAAGGAAGGAATTGTAGCTCTGCATAGGTATACCTCTCTATCGGCCAGTCTCATCTCATATTTCAGTGGGATCACCTCGCGTGGAGTACAGTCATTACAAGCTTCTGGATTGATTTTTGAATCTTTTCAAGATTGCATCTAAAAGTTAGCATCTTTTGAAAATGGCGGAAAACAAAGACCAAACAGAACTGGAGTTTCTGAGAAATCAGGTCAAGGCTCTTCAAGCCAGAATGCAGACGAAAGATCACTTTCTCAGTATGGAGCGAGACAGGCGGATTAAGGCCGAGCAACAATCACGATCCTACCGGAACCAGGTGAGCCACCTGTCCAACGAGATGGAAGATCTGAGAGCAAAGCTTCAGAAAAAAAAATCATTTTCTGACTTTGGAGACGGACAAACGGATGAAGGCTGAGGAAAAATTACAGGAATTACAAGCTAGCCAAAATCACCAGCGTCACCTGTCTGAGGAAATGGAAGATCTGAGGGCAAAGCTTCAGAAAAAAAATCATTTTCTGACTTTGGAGACGGACAAACGGATGAAGGCTGAGGAAAAATTACAAGAATTACAAGCTAGCCAAAATCACCAGCGCCACCTGTCTGAGGAAATGGAAGATCTGAGAGCAAAGCTTCAGAAAAAAAATCACTTTCTGACACTAGAGACAACGATAGAACGGATGAAGGCTGAAGAAAAATTAGCAGAATTACAAAGCAGACAAAACAAGCAGCGCTACCAAGCCAATGAGGATGATCTGAAGTCAAGACTACAAAAGAAAAATCACCTTCTCAGTTTGGAAAAAGAAAAGAGGATTGGAGCGGAGAAAGATTCTCAGAGTACGTGGGAAATGTTTGTACTGACCGACCGGAAATATGCAAAAGAATGCCGTCTCAGGAAACATTATGAAGATGAGATGAAGAAATATAAGAGCATCGCTGAGGAACTGCGTCGCACATCCAAACAGCCAAACGCAGCAGGCCAAACCGAGCTCTCACAGACAGAGACCCCGATGCAGAACACCGGCGAGCTGGAAAATTTAAAGCAACAGTTGAAAAGGGAGATTTCTTCCAACCAAGAACTGAAATGCAAGCTGAGGTCTCAAGAGGAAACCATACAAGATCTGGAGTGGAAGGTAGCAGAGTTTGCTGTGCAACTCAAGATGGCGACGGGCAGCCAGCCCTGAGATCTGGGACCTGGTAGCCTGTTACGTCCCAGCTCTGCTCGGGAATAGGACACAACAAAAGACAGTCCTACTCGCTGGATAAAAGACGGAAAACACGATTTTGTTGTCATGAAGAGAGATGCACCAGAAAAATAACAACACAAGAACGGTAAGTCAGAGGAGCTGGACATCAGCACCGCTCAAAGAAAGAAATGCAATTAGCTTTTCCTAAAACAAGAATACAGAAATAAGTTGACTGTCCCCCACAGGACAACTCCAGATCAGAGACTTCACATCAGCAGAACAAAGACACCTTCTCAGTGAAGATGCTCTAAAAAACACAAAACACCAGCACAAGTCCACCATAATAGGGGCAAAGACCCCTACCCCCCAAATAACAAACACACTCAGAAAAACAACAAAAACAATAAATTAACTAGAAAAGGTTGTTATCGTGTAACAACTGGTGTGAATACTGCTACGCTGAAGAAAGTTCAAGATGTTCACCTGTAATGCTTTAACACCTGAAGCTGCTGTTAAGTCAGAAAGAAAATCTTAAAGGTACAGTGTGTCAGAATTACTGACATCTAGTGGAAAACATGGGTATGGATCAGCGCGAGCCTACGTCACAACCCGGAATTCACGTGACCACGAAGGTGGTCGCGGTGAAAACATGCTTCGCATTTGAACGGCGTCTGATGGACTATGAGCCGCAAAAACTGTTTTTGCACCCTTTTTTAATTTTTTCTCCGCCGGTCTGTCTTTGAAATAATGTTGAAATGACGTCCAGTTATACTGAAAGTCTCACTGCCGAGATGAGAAGAAGATACAAAGAAAAAAATAGTATCTGTTGGACTCAGTGATGCCCATCTTCTGCTGCTACAGCCTGGTTAGACGAACCTACATAACGGCCTGATGATAAGTTTCCCGTTCGAATGATGTATTTGGTTTCATCAGGTAAGCCCCGTGTTCAGACCATTTATTCTTTTTAGAATATTAATTTCCGTCCAGATTTTTTAGAAATGGTGGTATTTCTTTGATGTACTTCTCAGGAGTTTACTCTCATTGATAAAGCTATAAATTACCGGTAGCTAGAAGCTCATCTGTGTTTTACTGGTTATGACTGTACATGTTTATAACGCTGCAAATGCTTTTCTGCCACTTTTTTTATGTTTTTATTCTTATGTGGGAACATTGATGGCAGTAATCTGGATGAACGTGATCTTTAACAGTCCGTCCTGAGGAGACGGGAACAGCGGGCGGCGCTGTGATTCTCTACATCCACTGATTTAATGGTGTTTTCTATCATCTGTACAAAAACAACTACAGGGTTTAAACAGTGAGACCACATTATATGCTTTTTTATCAGTCACAAAGTGATCTGAACATATTGTTAGATGTTTCCATGGTTTCCAGCGTGAACTGTCAGCATTTATGGGCTTGATAGCCGCTAGCCACTTAGCATGTTGTTCGGGACTTTTTCTGTTGTTTTGGGAACTGGAAACACATCTTCTCTTGTCCGTGTGGTAGTTATGTTAATGGGGGCCATACACAGCGGGACTTCTCCGTATTTCCAAAGTAGAATAAACGAAGATTGACGAGTAATGAAGCAGGTAATCAAATGGCTCCCCTATGCAACGAAGCAATGTTTTTGCCTCATACCTAACGAGTTTCTGACGTTTTATGAGAACTCTTGGAAGTCATGAGAACAGATATGGGGGATTCACAACAAGGCAACTGTCTCTCCATATTGCTGTGTAACAAACGATATAAAGTGAAGAGGTTACCTGCTGCTGACAGTTAAGTATCTGCAGAAGAATAATCAGGGAGCAGGTGTTATCGCCCCCTACAGTCATAGGTTTTCATGGGTCACAGGGTTTGCTGTTACACCGGTTTGGTGCCCTTTTTAACAACAATGCATAATGCAAAATCAACATCCATACTAAAGCCCACCTGACCCAGACCAACCCCACCCAGACCAAATCCTGCTGTGGACCGCTGGATGGACACAGCCAAGTGTGCCAGACGACTGGACAACAAAAAACTGTAGGACAGGGACGTTCTCTGGATTTAAAACTGTTTGTTTCTCGGTGTAATGCATCATTTGGCCTATCGCCTGGGCGAAGGTTATTATTATTTAAATGTGCTATTTAAGAAAATTCATAGTGCTCCTAAATTTTCTCATTTGGGAGCACTAGTGCTCCTAGTGAAAAAGCCAAGCGTATAGCCCTGTTAAGGATTATTTTGGGCACTAGTGGCCTTTAAACGAAGGTGTATAGTGACAGGAAAGGGGCAGAGACATGCAGCAAAGGGACCTGGAACGGGAATCGAACCGGGGCCGACTGCGCTGAGAAGCTGTAGCCTCTGCCCATAGGAGCGGCTGCTCAACCAACTGAGCTAATCACCGTCCCGCCAAATCACACTACGTGCTTGTCCGCCTTATTTTGACATGACAGACACCGGCGAGCTAAAGTGTGTCAGCATGGAGTTGCTTTATTTAGCTCCGCCCCTCTTTCCCAAACACATGAACAAGAGCGAGCATGGCTGCTAACGAGAGTCCGAAACTGAGGAGTTGCTCCCGAAAAAACGCTCAACTTCGGTCATATGGAACTAGTTTGGATTTTCAACGTTATTAAGGATGGAGTTCGTACATCTGATGGAAACACGAGCAGCGTTTTTAATCACCGTAGGAGGCAGCAGCCTGGTCTGCAGACAGAAGGTGAGGAGAGCCGCAGACACACCTCCGCCCACACAGGTAAAAACACAACGCTGACAGGCATCTGATAAGGCAACTCGAGCGCTGGAGAGACATGTACCTCCACTTCAGATAAGAAACGTGTGCTTCACTCACCGCCAGGTAGGACGTAGAGGTGCTGAACAGACGCGACGGAGCTCGGAGCGTCTGATTGGAATGCAAACAAACAGCTAAGCTAACGTTAGCTTGTATTTAGCTTAACGGTTGTTCGTAAACTGCCCTTCATCAACCTGCTGCTCTGATCTGACTGCTGGCATTTCACCATGTATTGCTCTTCTTATAGAGATTATGATCTGTTTTTTAGGTGGTTTTAATGTAGTTTTTCTAGTAGTTTCTCTTCCTCCTCTGTATGTAGCTTATGACTACGTTACATAGAGCTGTTATCTCATTGGCTGAGCTCTGAAAGGTCAGCGGCAAACGAGATAAAAGTTCAGATCATTTTCATTGACAGTTGTGGAAAAGTTGTCAAGCTTACATGGTGGCTGAAGTGTATTGTTTAACAAGAAGTGACATTTGTATTTGATGTAACTTCTCTGAAAAGCTATTGTTGATGTTTGGTTTTATTTATTGTACTTTAGTATTGATTGGGTTTTAATGTGTACTAACTAAAAATCCGTTGAAGTCACTAGACTGGTGCGGCCTTGTCATGGAACATTTTTGCTCAGCTAAATAAAAAAGTGCTTGAATAGCACCTGTTTTAAGGGATCTTTCATCCTTTTCAGGAGTCTGATTTTAAATAGGAAAAGGTTTTTGTGTTACAGTAAATAACTTGCAAATAGTCTGCATGATATTCATGGAAAAAAATCGTGATAAAATCGAGATCGTGATTTTGTAAAGGAAATATTGTGATATAAATTTTTTCCCATATCGCCCACCCCTATTGTGAATGTACGATGGCCAAAATTCTCCCAGACATAAAGATGTTTTCATGTGTGAGTGGAACCAGTGTTCTCAGGTGTAGCTGTGACTGGACTACAGGTGAAGTACTTTTAATGTCTTTTAAGACATTGCTTATCCCAGATAGAGCTCTAACTCCCATTAAACAACGCTGGTACAGCAGCTTTAAAGTTCAGAGGCTTCCCTCGTTGTTTTGTCCATTTCGGGACACTGTACTAAAAAACAGCGGCACAAATATGGCAGCCTCCATGTATGTGGACCCTCAGCAAGCAGATTTAAATGACTCATTCTGAGAAAACAAACATTTAACAGCTTTTCTAGTGCAGCGATGACACATCAATAGAAACAGGGTTTTGAATTATATAGTCCATTTTTCTGTCATTGACCTTTGATTTTGTTACACACTGCACCTTTAATGTTAAATGTTAAAAAGGGAAGAAAATGAGGTGAGAGAGGACAAAAGAAGATAAATGAGGAGAAAAAAGGAGAAGTAAGAGGAGGTGAAAGTACCTTCAATGGTTGCAATGATGAAAAAGAGGACAGTGATGAATTTAGACTCAAACTGGAGTTTAAACATTAAAGAATGGAGTAATGATTGTGAATGACAGGAAGAAGCTCAATGAGAGACCAACGAGAAAATGCAGCGACTGCCCACAGCTGAGAGAGCAGCAGCCACGTAGCAGAGATGAAGCACCTGTGCTGACAGGTAAGGTCCTACACATGCATATAACACACACCTACACGCTGATGTACGTGTGTGTGGTGTGTGTGTGAGAGAGTGACAAAAAGAAAATATATTATTATTATTGTTGTTGTTAATATTATTGCTATTATTACTATTACTGCTATTATTATTGCTATTACTATTATTACTATTATTTTTACTGTTATTATTATTACAGTTATTATTATTATTATTATTATTATTATTATTATTATTATTAATTATTATTATTATTATTATTATTATTATTATTATTATCATTATTGTTATCATTATTATTATTAAGTTATTCTCATTATTATCATCATAATTAGTTATGCAATAACCCCAAAAAAAAAAAAAAACACATTAGTAAGGGTTTCGTTTCCTGCATTAAGACGGCTTTAAAATATTATTTAGTGTTAGATATTTTCTGTAATGTAATAAGTTTTTCTTTTAATTAAAAAAAAATCTAAATTAAAAATGCAAATGCAATGTTGAAACAAATTTGCCGTTCTTGATGCAGGTTTTGCTTTACCTTGTCATGTCTTACAAAAAAAAGCCAACGGCACTGGTATGGTACTCCCAGCAATGGGATGGGGTTCAATTCCCTGTGGTGCCTTGCTAAACGCATTTGACACTGACATGGAAAACATTAATAATGGGAATAATGGGGGAAAATTTCAGAAGATATTTTGAATGCTGCCAATGCAGCTACACACACCTGAGAGAGAAGCAGCCATGTTACAGAGATGTGTGTGTGTGTGTGTGTGTGTTGTGCGTGCGGATGTGTGTGCATTCACACGTGTACGTGTGTGTGTTAGACATCAGGACCGTAAACAATTAATTTAAAAGAGAAACGCACAACCATGTTCTCTTTTTTAACACACACACACTTGTCTCTGTAACAAATTCAGAACCGGAGTCAGTGTTTCACAGAAGAACGCTGGAGCCTACATTTCCCATGATGCTCCTGAGTGAACTCTGTATTAGAACCTGATATCAGAGTTCTGCTGATTCAAGTTTTTACCTCTAAAGCAAGTTCAGGTAAGGAACTGAGACTTCAATTAAAAAACAATATATATATCTAATAAAAATGTGCAATTAACTCAAATAAATGTATTAGCTCAAAACTGCAACAGAATAAATACTGAGTGAAAACTAAAATAATTATAATCGAAAGCTTTTTAAAAATATTAAAAAGTTTAAATCTAGGCAAAAAAAAATTAACTGAAAATTAATAAAAACAGAAAAAAATGAACAGATAATATTAACAATGTACAAGAACTTAATTTCTAATACATACAAATAAAAAATAAATTTAAATAATTTCTTTTTTCAAGGAAGAAAATATTTTCCAAATTAAAAAATAGAAT
Source organism: Atherinomorus stipes (assembly GCA_023101725.1). NCBI lineage: Eukaryota > Metazoa > Chordata > Actinopteri > Atheriniformes > Atherinidae > Atherinomorus > Atherinomorus stipes. Next base: position 15,399 of record JALJCO010009554.1, on the reverse strand, counting down.
TTGTATGTTTTTAATCTTCAGATGTGATTTTATAAAATATCCAATAAAGAGAGACCGATACATCAGTCGGTTGATATTTTAGGCCGATATTTGCAGTTTTTGTTGGTATCAGCATCGGCCGATACATCAGGTGTGTTGGCTGATACACCCACCCCCCGGTATAATTTACAGACAGGCATATTTACAGGCAGCAGTTTTGTTTTTTTATTACATGTTTAATGTTTCTGTTGTTGAAAGTGCACTGTTTCTTTTTTATATATTTATTTAAAGTCCTTTGTTTCTTTTTTTTTTTTATCTTAAAAGAATTTTCATTGCGTCCTTCATCATATTAATTTTTAGGTATAATGCAGTATCGGCCCCAAATATCGGCAGGTTGTTTTGGCCATTGGTTTAGGCTGATGAGAAAATATCGGTTTTGGTATCCGCCCTAAAAAATCTTTATCGGTCGATACCTAATACCTGAAGGGGCATTAAAACTTCAGAATCTACCCTGATACATATATAAAGAACAAAAGTTAAAATCAAATAAATGCTCGTGGATCTGCTCAGAGACGAAGAGAGAGAGGCACCAGGAGTCCCCTGAGATCCAGGTCTCCTCAAACTGCCAGTAAACCAGCAAACGTCTGAAACACAAACTGCCCACAAACGTTACACATTTTCCCATCTCCCACCCATAAACACAGCCCCTACCACCACCACCCAGAAGACCTGCAGCCCTGGGGGATCATGGGAGTTGTAGTGATGAAGAGCAGACTGCACACGGACAGCTTGGCAGCATATTGTGAGTCAGAGGGAGCATCAGGCTAACAGCTGCCAGCAGACAAACACCAAGAGACGACCTCAACAGTCGGGGTGTCTGGAAGCAACCTGGAGGAGCCTGGAAACAGCCTGGAAACAACCTGGAGGAATCTGGGAAAAGCCGACTCCCTGTGGGCAGCACACCGAGTCGTCTGCACGGCTAAATAAAAAAACTCACTCTGCAGATTTAAACATTTACCTGCACTTTGTCCTGTTGAATATGCTGAGATAATTAGGGCTTATTAAACTGGATCCCAGCCAACGCTAGGCCACCTTCAAGGTTCTTCCAGGGAGTTTTAGGGGCAAAACACTGTTATGTTAATGTTAGCTTAATTCAGCTGAAATGTTAGCAGTTTAAAGATGAGGCAGTGGAGTTATCCTCAGCTGTCAGAGTGCATGTAAATCCACTTTTCTTCCCCCGGAGACTGTTGTTTTAATAACTGAAATGAAAAAATGGCTAATCTGACAGATAAAAATGAGCATCAGCAACATCATTCAGCTTTTAGCCCACTTTTCTTCCTCTCTTTTAGTCGTAACTTTTAAAGAAAAACTTTCAGTTTGGTTTTTCTTTTCTTTGTTTTTTGTGCTGAATTTTCTTTGACTAAGTTCCAGGAGATCCTGAAGGTCAAAACGACTTAATAAAATCGCCTGAAGTCGTCACATTCGCCTATGTGGGATAGAAACTTGTCACCTCTGGGCATCAGGGTCGATTTTAGGTTAGAGGTCAATCACTACACGTTTCCAGTAAATACTCTGGTCCTAAAACTACACCTCCATGCTGTTCTAAGTCTTATCTGCTTTCACTGAGAGCTAAAAGTTTTCATTACAACCCCAAATGTTAAACATATCGTTGGATTTCATGTCCCACAATTTATTTATTTTGTTTTTAGACGTTATAAATGATAATTCTAGGTATCTGTTTAAATCCTGCAGAAGCTGAGATTTTACGGCTGTCATGAGAAATCCTCACAGCCGCCGTGTTGCAGGGTTTTCATGCTGAACTGAAGGATTTCTTTATCCTCTCAGGACGCTGAAGATCCTTCAGCTCCGAGCCTGATGAAATCCTCCTAAAACCCCGCAGATCAACTCAAACCGCCTCAAGGTAAAATCCAAAAAACTGGACTCATTTCTTTCCTGAAAAGTTTGACATTTCGGACGCACGAGGATTGACACGAACTCCGTCAAATATATCTTGGCTCAAAGGCACATTGGCAGCCAATGCGAGGCGGATGAACGGAGCAGCGGAGCTCTTGTTAAAGCCTCCGAAAATCAAGGTCAGACCCTTGAATATCAAAGAGCACATTATCAAAACACAAACTCGCACAACAAGAAGGAGGGATGTGAGGAGCTGAAGCAAGGCCGATCTGCAGGGAAAACAGACTGACGGCGTTTCCAGACGTAACGGCTCGATGAGTTCATGACCTGCAGACTTCCCTCTGACCTGAAAACCCCCAACTGCCTCTTCCTGTTTGCTCTCATTATGCAGAGCTGCAAACAAGCAAAGCGATACCCTCAAAGTTTATCCGCAGCCATGGAAGAATCACAGAGCAGGCCTGGGGGGCACGGGTCCACCAGGACACCAGGGCTAAGGTTAGAAATTAATTACATAAGTTAATTCATTCTTAAAAGAATCAAAAATAAAAACAAACTCCCAAAAAAGGGACTGAGAACAGATGGGAAACAATAACGAAACCTTAAAGAGACACCAACATCTGCTAGGACCTGCACCCGGTTACACCAGCTGGGCCATCAGAGAGTCGTCAGACCAGACTCGTCTTCAAAACCGACCTTCAGTTAGATGTGAACTACGCACCTGTAAAGCGTAATGACTATCTGGCACAGTTGTGATGCCTCAGCAGACAAACACGCCAAAGCACGGCATACACTCACAAAGGAAATAAAAATATCACTCACGCAGTCTCAGCTGATAAAAAACACTAAAATCATAAAACAAGTGCATAAAGATCTGACATGATTCTGAAAAATGACTACGGTGAGACGCAAAACAGCTGCACAAACAAAAAGAGTAACACAGACTTTGAAGCGCCTGATAATGACTGCTTCTGCATTAAATGACAAAGAAACCAACAAAAGAAACAGGAAGAAAACATGTTTCACCAATCTAAAATATTAATTAAAATCGTTAGTGTGTATGTTTGGTTTTACTGTGGGGAAATAATTAAATCATGTTGTACATGTTAAGAATTTACTGCTCAGGCAGGCATGAGCTGAAATCGTTAAATGAATCATAAAACTGGAGAGGAAGATGTTTTTTATAAATAAGGCTGAAGCGCTGAAAGAAAGCATCACTTAGAGCAGGTCTGACCTTTAACGAGATGTAGCAGCAGGATATTTAGGGCAAAGTAGACGAGCAGACCCTCTGTTTCACATTAACTTTACTGAAATAATATTCACATCTACGCTGGAAGAAAGAACACGTTGGATTTACTCAACAGTGGACATTGTTGCACACAGGTGATTTGCTTTGGCTGCAACTTTAAATATTGAGTTAAATTCTAACAAGTTATTCATGTTCAATAAACCTGTGTGTTTCATGTTGATACAGTGTGTTTGAAACATGTTTTAAGTAATTTGCATTTTTGGAACATCTTAAACCTTCACAATTTTATCACCTAATGCCAAAACTATCCCATAACTTATAACAACATTCGGTCACTTATATAACACATTTTTCTCACATTATAATGTAATATATAGTATATATATATACTATATACAAAGTATATATACCATGTAATATTAGTACCCTACATATACATGTGTTGCAGAATCTAGTTATATACGAATACAATTTTCTATTCCATGAATTACTTTCTTAAAGGCGTGCACTTACCAAGAAGCCATTAGTGCATGTCACACCTATCAGATGGGGATGGACTGATGGGATTAGATGGACATTTAAGAGATGGTAAAGAAAAGAACAGAGGATGCTACAAGGCATGATGGGACATATAGGACATAACAAGCCCATCTACCAGGAATCAATCACAGCAACCACTAACATCAACTTCAGCAATCTAGTGGCTGCAATTAGTGGTTGTGTCCAAATTTGGGAGTTACGTCCTTCCAAGGCCGGATTTAAAGGAATAGTTCACCCTCAGAATGATTTAACTTTATTTTCCACTTACCTTCATGGTGAGCAAGACTCTGGACCACTTTTTTAATATGTCAAATGCAGCCGGCGTTTAGGACGACTTCTTGTTCCCCCCAATAGAGTTTGCCAGGGTCCGAACCAAAAAGGTCCATAATAGTCCACAAAAACTTGTCAATATTCCTCCATACTGCTCGTCCCATGTAATCCAAGTGTCCTGAGTGGGTAGTGTCCAGAATTTACTCGAAACGACGTCATTTACTATATTTTTAGAGTCTAAAAAGGAGTATCGTTTACTTTCATGAAGCGCGCACATGCGCGGTCACGAAACTACGGAAGCCTCGGCGTTCAGAGCCTACTCTGCCGATAATTCAAGGGTAGAAGAAAAAATTCACTGTTTACATTGTGCTAAGAGCACGAGAGCTCTAGACAAACCGGGACAAACACAAGAGGGGTTGATATTGATCTAAAAGAAAGAAAGAAAGAAAAAGAGAACGTGCGATCTCGTCTGCCGTGGCTTCCGTAGTTTCGTGAATGTGCATCGGCGTGCTCGCTGGGCATGTGATGTAGTCTTGTTTAGACTTTAAAATATACTGAATGCCGTAGTTTCAAGTAAATTCTGGACACTACCCACTCAGGACACTTGGATTACATGGGACGTGCAGTATGGAGGAATATTGACAATTTTTGTGGACTATTATGGACCTTTTTGGCTCGGACCCTGGCGAACTCTATTGGGGGGGGGGGGGGGACAAGAAGTCGTCCTAAACGCCGGCTGCATTTGACATTAAAAAAGTGGTCCAGAGTCTTGCTCACCATGAAGGTAAGTGGAAAATAAAGTTAAATCATTCTGAGGGTGAACTATTCCTTTAAAGACTGCTTACGTCACTGTGATGTGGCCTTCTTTTCCCCAGATTTTAAGGAAAGTTCGATGTATACTTCATGGCTAATCCTATCCCAAGATGCATGGTGGGCTAAACGGGACATTCTCCAACAGAGATGTCTAAATTTAAGAGATATTTTTATTCTATTTATTATATGGTTTTATTATTGTGTACAAGTTAATATTACGGTCTTTCATTTGCTGTTGTCCATTAAATTAGCTAAAGTTATCATGAGACTCCTGACATCGTGTAAACTTCAGATAATATATTTACCTGGATTTAATTTTCTCTCATAAAAAATGCTGACGACGATGGTAAAGCTGCTGTAACTCCTCTAAAATTAGCAGACAATGGTAAGGCTGATACTCTGTAGCTCCATTTTGCCTCGGTTTAGCGCCGTCATAGTTGCTAGGCAATGAGAGATATGCCAAGGAGGCTAGACATCCAAATTTAACTGCCTGTCACATCCGCCTTACTCAGTTTGAGGAGGATCCGGCCTATGTAGACCGGGTAGGACGCGTCCGTCGAAGGACATGGCCCCTGAGTTTGGACATAGCCAGTAGCTGTGTACTGCACACTTCGAACACAATGTTTATGTGCGTAGTCTGTTCACACTAACATTTAAGCTGAAATTTTTAGTTCTGAAAAGTACCCGGATGCTGCCCTAGTAACGGCCAAAAATGCAGTGCCAAAAGAAGCATGTGCTTCTTTTTACAAAAAAATTTTTTTTTTTACTTATTCTAAGAGGGCCAAGATTTTTTTCCTTGTAATAAGCAAAAAACAAAAAAAAAAAAAATCTGCCAATGGGACAAGCAAAATTTTCTTGATAAGATTCCTTGAAATAAGATGCATTGCCTTAAGACAAGTTCCTATAGTTCACTGAAATGTTTCTCTTGGTAATTTTGTCTTATTTTGAGTGTGATGAGATATTTTGACTAGAAATTAGAAAAATATACTACTTGCTAAGATTTGAGCTTTTGCAGTGTGTAGTCTTGTAAATAATGGTCCTGCAAGATTCCCAGTCTTTGTAAAATCTCAGTCTGTGACTAAAAATTGTCTTTAGATGTGAGCTAGTGTGAGATAGTAGTAAACAACGTTATAGCTTCAGTTTGTGCACACACGCGCGGCGGCTTGGCTGGTGGCTGCAGGCTGAGTCTCATTTCTTAATCTTGCCTCTAGTCCGTGTACGTTGGCTGCTGTTGAAGGCTTTAACTATAAATCAAACAGCACAATGCTAGCAGCTTCTCCTTTTCAACCTAACATTAGTTAACATCCCAGTTGAGAAATATGAAATAATTTAATTAATGTGCCAGTTTAAAGGTACAATGTGTAAGAATTACTGACATCTAGTGGTTAAGATGGGTATTTGAAAGAAAAGATCTTTTCTTTCAAATGACTTCATATTCCAAACACTGTTGTGAATTTATAAAGGCCAAATTTCTCCCAGATATAAAGATGTTCTAAAACTATACATTAAAATCTGCTACCTTGTGAGCATCAATGCTAGTACTGCTGCTACACCAATTACTCTTGACAACTTGTGAATATGTGTGTTTACAGCTGCTAAAACTACTAATTCAGAGTAGGAGAACCAGTTCTCCCACCACATCACCTGTAGTGCTGGTTTCTCATCAGTAGTAGTATTGGTGGCAGTATTGGTGCTGATGTGCTGAGTTTAAAGACAAGCATCTTCTTTCAGTTTATGTGATCGGATGTCAGAGGCGGCAGCAGAGATTTACCTCTCACTTATAAAGCTGACAAACGTTTCTCTTTACACACATTACTATTCCAAACAGGCTTCACGCAGCTCGTACAGCCGCTGAGGTATTTAATTAGGTGTCTGACTGCTGATGGCTGAACATCCAGCTTTATTGAACCAAAATTAAGGGAAAAGAAAAAAAAACTTGGCCATTTGAATAAATGCCTGGGGCTTGCCTTCCAACCATTTCGTTTCAATATCTCTTCATGCCACTTTAACCTTTCCAGCTGCTGCCTCCACTCAGAAAGTGAAGGGGGATAAAATGTTGCTGAGTGTCACATAAACAGGTCCAGGAAACTTCAGAGACTCACTAATTACCAACACTGAATCCCTAAACAAGAAAAAAGTCAGCCGGGAGTTTCAGCCGTGCAGAGGTTTTAATTCAAATCATGAAAACTTTATCAACACTAAAGATCTGAGCGGTCCCTCAGTTGTTGCTTCATTTACTTCTTTCAGCCATGAATCAAAGTCTGTCACTGCCGGTAGAAACAAAAATGGAAGGAAGGAAGGAAGGAAGGAAGGAAGGAAGGAAGGAAGGAAGGAAGGAAGGAAGGAAGGAAGGAAGGAAGGAAGGAAGGAAGGAAGGAAGGAAGGAAGGAAAGAAAGAAAGAAAGAAAGAAAGAAAGAAAGAAAGAAAGAAAGAAAGAAAGAAAGAAAGAAAGAAAGAAAGAAAGAATTGGTTATCTTAAATAATACTTCCAATGAATGTAAACGATAGATAGATAGATAGATAGATAGATAGATAGATAGATAGATAGATAGATAGATAGATAGATAGATAGATAGATAGATAACTGGAAAATTGGAAAGTTGTATATATACATATATATATATATATAAATATATATATATACACTGTATATACATACATATACATATATATATAAATATATATATATATATATATATATATATATATATATATATATACAGTTCTTGTTTTATTTGACTGCATAAAGTAATACGTAGATTTATCCAGTGTGAGTGAAAGGTAAGTGATTGTGTGGTTCTCTTTTTAACTACACCCTTGTCTCACGCTCTTGAAATATGTGCTTCAACTACTGCACTTTTAATTCTACATTTTACAAAATATTCGTCATGACCGGCTTACACGTTACTTTTATTTATCTACCTTGTGTTACATGTTGTTGCAGTTGTCTGTGACCTGCTAAGAGACGACAGAAGCAAATTAGCTGCTATGCTATCTGTGGCATGTAACAAAACAAAAATTTCATGTCACAGTTTTTGATATTATTGCGGTATTGGTGCTGATCTGCTCAAAATTTTCAAAACATTCTCATACACACACTAAAATCTTCTCACCAAGTTTCAGTTTTAAAAAAATAGTAACAAGCACAATGGACTTTCTGTTGGCAAAACATGTAGACATCAAACATATAAATGTGCATTAAAGATGCATCTTATGACCATAAGAGGGTTCCTCGCTTTACGCAATATTGTAGATAAGAACTAAAAATACTTTTCTTCACATTCAGAGCTCAAGACTTGATCTGGTCTACAGATTTCAGAAGAACTGGTAAGAAACTTTAACTGTTTCATTATCTTAGTAGAAATCACATGTTCACAGTAACACTACCATGTTAAATGTGGCAGAAACATTAAAATAATACTATAAATAAATAAAGTTTCCTCCCAGCATCCTTAAAAAAATCCAGAATATAACCAGACTTTAGACTTTGTCCTTTTAGAAGGGAAAAAGGTTTCCAGAGCTGTTCAGAGCCTTCCTCCATGTTTTCAGAGGCCAAACATGCAAACTGTGTCTGAGGGACTGCTGCTGCTTTTCCTGGCTATGAACAACGTCACTGTGAGTTTTTCAAAGTATGATAATCACGGTTTCATGATAATTAAAATCTGAAATGGTAATACTAATTGCAAGGGAATCATATCCCGATTTATCTTTTCATGGATTACTGTTACATCCCATACTGTGCTTTGTATTATTTTTACACGAGTTCATTAATCTGCAATATGTCTCTTCCAAATAAATCTATCTTATTTGCAGTGTCCCTTCAGTTTAGCAACAATGTGACACATAAGGATGAAATTTGTATTTATTAAAGGCATATATGTGTATTCTTTTAATGTTTTTACTGTGTACAATATATTAAAAAACAAACCTTTAACTTCATAAAATTACCTTTTAATTTAATCTGTCTATTTTATGTATTTAACAAAAATGTTATAGAATTTTAATCAGTCAAAGTAAATCTGATGTCCATAAAAATAGAGAAGTGACATTGTCCTATTTTTTTACAACCATTAATACAACATAGTCTAAAAATGTCTTTGTACAACAGAAAACTGAACATGGAAGGAGGCTGAAGAGGGACATTTCTACTGTAGAAATTTTATCAAAATGTTTGCTTTTAGTTGGAGCCATGTAGTCATTTTTCACTGTTAATCAATAAAAATGAATAAAATTAATCAAATGAACTGATGATGGACTGTGACTGATTAACAGAACTGCCTGAGGTCTTTTGTGCATTTGTTGAAAGAAAAGACAAAACATAAATAAAACCAGAAAAACAAACTGAGGCAATGAAAGATTCAGTCAGGATAAATGTAGAGTTTATGGAATTATGTGGACAGAAAAGAAATGTGGAGAACTTGGGTCCTACTGATAATATTAATGATAGAGTTTATATGGGGGGTATGAAGAGTGTAAACACAGAGACACGCTGCTGATTGGCCGCTGATAAAGAGGAGGAATAATGATGCAAGCCTTACAAAGTGAACGTAATTTACCCAGCTTTGAAGTCGACACTGAAAGCACATCGGGCCGAGAGGCCAAATTAAACACACTCACATCCAAAAGAACCAGTAAAGACACATTCACCTAATTGGCACAAACAGCTCATAGAAAAGTGTTTTTTTTTTCTTAGGAGAGGAGAGGGGGGTGTTTTCATCTGCTGAATCTCTGCACGTTTCAGGATTTTAAAGCTCACCGCTATTCTCCATCTGTTTGGCGGCGGCTCCAGTCTGCTGCGCTGGGACCAGCGGTCAGCAGCAAGGTGAAGCCAGCCGCACCATCTGGCCTGACCTTGGGCCGCACTCGGCCGGCCGAGGCGGCCTTTCAGAGGAAGAAACGAGGGCAGAACGGGCTCGTCCTGCAGGCTCCCCAATCCTCTTTGTTTTCTGAAAGGTTGTTTCAGGAAGCTGCTTCTGGTCTGTCATAAAGCTCCTAAACAAAAGAGAACCGACCTCCTCCTGGGCAGCAGCATGGGAGAGGCTGCAGCAGAGGAATGACTAATTTGGTGCCACAAAAGGTCAATATCTGCCTGTAAGAGAAATGGAAATAAATCTTTAAGGTGTGGAGCCGGCGTTTGCCTCGTCTGCACCCTGTTTGCCTGCAGGAAGTTAACAACGCTGGCGGGAACACAGACCTGTTACCTGCCGCCGCCTCTGCTATACTGGAGGTGAAATCAGGAGGTGATGCTATCGATTATCATGAACAAGACAGAAATAGAACAGCCCACACTGGCTATGCAGAGTATTTAACATCTATCGACTCATTTATTGTCCACAATCCAGAGAATATAAACAACTAAACAATCCCTCTACCTGCTTTATAAACCTCCGTCTAAACTCTGCCACCAAACCCAACCTCAGTCCAGCTACAGAATCTGAGTTCATATCACATACCATCCTTTAATTTATTTACTTATTTATTCACTTATTTATGCCCCTCAATCTATCTCCCCCAACCAGCAGAAAGAAAGATGCTTCCATGTCAACATCCATCTTTTCATATTTCCAGTCGGCTGGAAGTAGATTAGTGAGGAAATCACTCAGAGCGACAGCGTCCAATCATCTGAGAGGAAAATACAGAATTTTGAAAAATTTAGAAGAGAGTATGTGTACACTTGTTTCAACATTTATTTGCTTTTTAATGGGAGAGTATTAGTATTTTATTTGGGGAATAACAAAGATAGCATCCTAAGTTAGCAATAGTTGGCATTTTGTTTCAAGAGTTACTAACTTTTCAATCATGTTCTTAATTAATAATGAATAAAAAAAACAAAGTTATCGCTAAATTAGTTTTCATTAGCATTTTTTTTAATAAGTAAATCTTTTTTCTCACATTAGAAGTAAATTAGCAAATGTTAAAAATATGTTTCAGCATCTACTTAGTTATAACATGCTAACTAGCAATCTGTTTAACAAAGTTTACACTGTTAGCTTTAACTAGCATTTTGTTTAATAATTAAGTCTTTTTGTCACATTAGAAGTAAATTAGCAACTGTTAGTGATCTGTTTTAACATCTTCTTACTGTTCAAACATGCTAACATCAAAATAGCAATCTGTTTCATAACAGTGTTAACATTAAGTTTTTTTTTTTATTTTTTTTCTTATTTTTTCTTGTGTGTCTTTCTATTTCTTCCTTTTTGATTCCCTCCCTTTCTCCTTCCTGCTTTACTTCCCCTCTTCTTCTCCCCCCTTCTTCCCCCCCTTCTCTCCTCCTTCCCTTCCCTATTTTGTTTTCTTGTTTTTTTTTTGCTGGAAGTTTTTGCTGTTTTTTTTTTTTATTGTTTTTTTTTTTTTTTTTTTGTTTCCTTATTTTTTTATTTTTCTGTATTCTTTACTTTTTTCTGTTGGTCTTGTTTTTTTTCCTTTGTCTTTTTTTTTATCTCTTTTTTCTGTTTTTCTTTTTTATTTTTTGTTTCTTTTTTTTTATTTAGTTTGTTTTTTTTTTTATTTTTCTATCTTCTTTTTTTTGTTTATCTTTTTTTTTATTCTCTTTACTTTTTCTATTACTTTTCTTTTTTTGATTTGTTCTTTTTTTTTTTTATGTTTTTTTTTTGCTTTTTGTTGTTTTTAGTTCTTGTGTTTGTTGTGATGTATTGTGTTGGTGTTTGTTTTGGTTATTATTCGTTTTAATTTTAACATTCAATGCAATTCATTACTTCTTATTCTCTTTGCATTTTTTTCCCATTTATTTTCTCTATTTTTGCTTTTTTTTTTTTTTTTTTTTTTTTTTTTGTTTATTTTTTATCTTTTTTTTTGTTTTTTTTTTTTTTTTTTTTTTTTTTTTTTTGATTTTTTTTTTTATTTTTTATGTTCTCCTTTTTTTTTTCTTCTGTTTGTTTTTTTTTTTTTTTGTTTTTTTTTTTTTTTTTTTTTTTTTTTTTTTTTTTTTTTTTTTTTTTTTTCTTGTTTTTATTTTTTTTTTTTTTTTTTTCATTTTACTTTTCCTTTCTTCTTCCTTTTCTTTTGAGTCTTTTATTTAGATTTTGAGATTTTCTTGCTTTCTTTATTTCTTTTTGTTTCTTCTTTTTTTTCTTTATTTTTCCTATTTTCTTTCCTTTTTTTTCTTTTTTTTTTTTATTTTTTTTTTATTGTCATTTTTTATTATTTTTCTAATTTCTTTTTTTTGTGTTTTCCTTTTTATTTTTTCCTTTTTTTTTTTTTCCTGTTTTTTTTCTTTTTTTTTTTTTCTTTTTTGGTTTCTTTTTTTTTTGGACTACTTTTGATTTTTTATTTTTTAGTTTTTTTTTATTTTTAGTTATTTTTCAATTAATTATCCATTTTATGTTCATTTGTTAATTTAATGTTAATTATGAATGTTTTTTAATTTTTTTATTTTTTTTTTTCTATTCATTTTTTCTCTTTCTTGCCTTTTTCTATTTTTGTGTCCTTGTTTTTAGATCTTTTTTTTTATTTTTTTCATTTTTTTTTTGAGTTTTTTTTTGTATGTTTTTTTTTTTTTTCTATTCTATTTTTTTTTTGCTTTTTTTTTTTTTTTTTTTTTTTTTTTTATTTTATTTTTTTTCTTTTTTTTTGCCTTGCTTATTTTATTGTTCTTTTTGATTTTTTTATTTTTTTTTTTTTTTTTTTTTTTGTTTTATTTTGTTTATTTTTTTTTTATTTTTTTTTTTTTTTTTTTTTTTTTTTTTTTTTTTTTTTTTTTTTTTTTTTTTTTTGTTTTTTTTTTTTTTCTTTTTTTAATTCTTTTATTTATTTATCTATATCCTTTTTCTCCTGTTCGTTTTTTTTTGGTTTTTTTTCTGTTTTTTTTTTTTTCTTTTTTCTCTTTCTTTTGTGGTTTGTTTTTTTTTTTATTATTTTATTTATTAACAAGAATTTTGTTTAATCCTTTTTTTTTATTTTTTCATTTTTTCCCTAGATTTATTGTTTTATTTCCATCGTATCTCTCATCTCTCCCCTCCACATCTATTTTATTTTTTTTGTTATTTTTTTTTTTTTTTTTTTTTTCTTTTTTTTTTTTCTTTTTTTTTTCTTTATTTTTTTTTTATTATTATTTTTTTTTTTTTATTTTTTTTTTTCTATTTATTTTTTTTATTTTTTTGGATTTTTTTATTCTCTTCTTTTTTTCTCTTTTTTCTTTTTTCTTTGTTGTTCTATTTTTCATTATGATATTGATATTTCTTATCTTTTTTTTTTTTATCTTTTGTATCAGTCTTTCTATTTCTTCTCTCTTTGTTTTTTGTGTAAATATTTTTTTTCTTTCTCTTCACCACCAAATTTTGTTTTTAATTTTTTTTTTTTTTTTGATATTTTCTATCTCCATCATCAATATTGATTATATTTCTTTCTCCCCAATCTTATTTTTGATTTTAATTTTTCTAGTTTGATGTATTATTTTGTTTTGTTGAGTTTTATTTTTTTTCTCATTTTTTTACTTTTTTTAAAGAATTTTTAGATTTTAATTCCAAAAACCCGAAAAAAACCCTATTCTCCTCTTTCTCCCCCTCGCATTTTTTTTTTTTGTTTTTGACATTTTTTTCAACTTTTTTTTTTTCGTGTGTCTCTGGGAGAAAGAAAATCAATTAAATTAAAAAACCCTTGGCGAATAGAAGTTTTGTTTCTGTTTTTCTATCAGATTTATCAACAACGTTTTGTAATTCAATCCGTTAGCTTTAATTGGCATTTTGTTTAATAAGTAATTGATTTTTTTTGTCATAGTAGAACTAGTAGCAACTGTTAGCAATCTTTTTCAGCATCTACTTATTTTTCAAACATGCTAACATCAAAATAGTAATCTGTTGAATAAACAAACCAAGTTAACACAATGTTAACTTTTCACTTGTATTCTGTTTGATAGCCCGTTTTTGTCATGTTAGCACCTAATAAGCATTTTGCTCGCAATCTGTTTACACATTTCAAACCACATTAGCGCTAATATTCACAAGCAGTGTGATCATGAAAAATCAAAATTAGCGTTTAGTAGCATTCTGTTGAAGTAGGTTATTGTAACTATTTCTTTATACTAGCGCCAAGTTAGCATTAGCTGATTCAGCATGTCTACTTAACTTCTCACTTAGGATTTATTTACCTCTGATTGAGGAACTGAACAACTTGTTTGATAAATAAAGTTAATTGGCTTTATATTTGTATTCAGAAAAGAAATAGAAACAATCTTGCAGGAGATTGTGGTGTTTGAGTGAAAAAAGGACAAGAAAATGTCTGTCTGAAATGTGTGCACACCTACAAAATACACACATTTAGGTAAGTCATAGTAAACCGAAAGATGTTTTACTGTTCAAATGAAGGTTATACACATACACATACACACACACACCGTTACAGAGAGGCCCTGCAGTGTTACAGACCATAATAATCTGATCATTGTTGTACAAACAGGCCTCAGTTAGTGAGACACTTTGTTACAAATATCATTAATATTCATCAGGAGGAGGAGGAGGAGGAAGCATCTGACCCAGAGAGGAAATCTGCAGGTCTGTCAGCTGTGACATCATCATACATCTCCAAACACCCTGATCTGAGCTCAGTTTCCTCTAAAAAACAGTTTTCTCTCCTGACAGACGGTGATGAGGGTAAAAAAAAAAAATAAATAAAAAGACAAACCCTGGATGTTGACAGCAGATATATACTGTTGACCATTTGTTGTGCTGACGAACAGCCAATTCACACACACACACACACACACTGCCCTGTTGACATCACTGTGACCTGCTGGAGGACAGCTGATCACCTGATCCCAGATCTGCTTTCTCCTGCAATCCAGCGGTGGCTCTAAACGCCTCATCAACATGTTTAATCAAATTAGCGAGGAGCCAAAAATTGACGCTTTTCATTAATTATACAGGATAATTCTAATTGCAAATTCAAATGTATTCTCTGGGAACAGAAGGTGTTCAGTAATATTTCAGGGAATTTGCATATTAAATGGGGGTCGCTCTGCATTATGTATGCAAATGTATGCGCATTGTCTTTATTTTTAACTTGCGGGCCATATGTGCGGCTGCCTGCCTGAGCAGGTGAAAACAGTCCTGAGTGTTTAATTTTGCTGAACAAACGCTACGATGGGGCTTGTCGAGTGCTGCATGGCCCGTGTCAATCTCAGCCCGCCGCTCTCCTCCGGTTTTGTTTTGGTCTCGTCATGGCCTCGGCTTTGATTCGCCGCTGGAGGTGAAGTGTTTCTGCTTCCTCTTTTTTCCTGTCGTTTCTGTTGTTTTCGCGGCTCTTTTGGCTGCCAGCCGTCACCATGACACTGCACCGTCAGCGCAAACAGAGGGCAGAAGTGTTACACAGCATGAAGCAGACGCACCTGGACCACCGCCACCTGCACACACACACTCAAACACACACACTGAGGATTTGTTTGGATGCTTTCAGCAAAGACAACCTGAAACCTGAGAATGACAAACAAAGAGTTTGCAGACAGAATGAAGCCAAAATATTTCATGCTTGGTCTTTTCTTAATTTTATTTATTCAAATTCATCCATTTTTACAATTTAGGATGAAAAAGTTAGGAAAGAAAAGATTTAGGATAAATTATGTCATTTTATAAATCGTGTCCCTGAAAGTCTCTGAATATCAAAGGTTCAGTTAAAGAACAAA